>CM047812.1:64942833-65217024 GCA_026214975.1 Gentiana macrophylla
GGAAGAATTTGGAGAAGAAAGTTGAGGCATTGAAGAAAGAAGAAGCTGAAGTGTCCTCGTTACTTGCGAGCCGTGAAGAGGAGTGGAAAAGTATGACAATTCGTGCATCTGAATTGCACAATGGCCTAAATGAGCTCGAGAGTGCACCTCGGTTGCAACCTGGGGAACATGAAGCTTTAGAGAAGATGACAGAGCTGCTTGAGCTTGCCCGCCAAGAGTTGTTGGACTATAATCTTGTTTAGTTAATTAGTTGTTCCTTCCCTCGAAAACATTTCTTTTCTTCCGTTCTTTCCGCTTGCTTTTTGTCTTGAGATGTAATAAAATTTTAATTGATATGAATCAAATAAAACTCTATTATTCCCTTAACGTCTTGCGACTTGTTTCTTTCTTTTCCTTGTATGGGACCCCTTTTGTATGATGAATCTCCATACTTTTTGTATGATATGACCGAACTCGGAGTTCACTTTTTTTTCTTTTATGTTTATGAATGGATTTTTTTTTTTTTTTTTTTTTTTTTTTTTTTTTTTTTATGGATGAACACAGAGTAACTTCCTAAGTCGCCTACGTATCGAGAGAATGCTCTAGGAATCAAGTCAAACGTAGTTCATATTATTTTTTTACCTTTTTTTTTTTTTTAGGACGGGATTATCACAGGTTTAGGCTCGTCTTTGAGGAGCATTTCTAGAGTTATGCATAGAACTTCTTGAGAAATTTACCGTTGATTGGGCCAAGCTTGACACCATCTTCATCCACCAACTTGTAGGCACCATTGGTGTAGACCTCGCGAACAACATAAGGACCGTCCCACTTTGATGTAAACTTATTTTTGGACTTGTGTGTCATGATGATAGGTCTTCTCACCGCAAGCACTGTATCACCGACTTGGAAGGATCTTGGGCGGACTTTTTTGTTGAATGCCTTTGACAACCGGGCTTGGTAGCATTCAAGATTTTCTTGAGCCTGGCCGTTTTAGTCCAATGCTTCCAACTCTTCAAGGCGGCGGGCATTTTCTTCGTCGCTTAAGCCTTCTTGGATAGCGATCCTCGGTGAGGGTATTTGCCGCTCAAGAGGTAGCACGGCTTACCACCGTATTACACAGCGAATATGGAGTGGCTTGAGTCGGAGTCCGAAAGGTTGTGCGATAGGCCCACAAAGCTTCACCCATTCGTTCGTGCCAGTCTTTCTTGTGTCTTGCCACGACCTTCTTCAACAAGTTGCATAACGTCTTATTGAAAGCTTCGGCAAGTCCGTTGGCCGGCGCATTGTACATGGACGACTTGTGCTGCTTGAAGTTGAACTGCTCACACAACTTATCCACCAAGCTATTCACGAACGGTTTCCCATTATCCGTGATGATGTAGCGTGGAACTCCATAGCGATAGATGATGTTCACTCGAATGAAACGGACTACATCCTCTTTCTTTACCTGGCGTAGTGCAACAGCGACCTCGGCCCATTTTGAGAAGTGTCGGTGGCGCCAAGATGTAGAGATGTTGGCACGATGATTTCGGCAATGGACCAACCACGTCCATTCCCCAAGCGTCAAAAGGCCATGCCGCTACAGTTGGATGCAACGGCTCAGGAGGCTGATGTATGAGGTTGGCATGGAATTGACATGCTTCACATTTTCGAGCGTAATCCATGCAATCTTTCACCATGGTTGGCCAATAATATCCCATCCTTTTGATGCGGAAGTGGAGCTTGGACCGATTGATGGGCGCCACAAATCCCGTGAGTGAGCCTCCTCTATAGCGTGAAGAGCTTCATCTTCTCCGAGGCAGCGGAGAAATACTCCTTCAAATGAGCGGCGATACAAAGTGTCATTGTGAAGCAAGAAGCGTGGAGCCCGGCGTCTTATGTCAACTTTCTTCTTTTGATCGTCCGAAGTCTCCGTGTTTCAAGTACTCCACTAATGAATGGCGCCAATCCTCTTGGTCTATTTCATGACACACGGCATGACTTTCATTATCATCCTCCTCATCTTCTCCAAAGTATGGAGGAACCACCCATTGCTCGCATGACGGGGACTTGCATCTTCCATCACCGATTGCCATCGTCATTTGCAAATTTGCGGGCGTCTCGCTTGCTTATTTTCTTTTCTCGAACATGCTCAATTGTAACGTCGCCAAGGTAAGCAATGATTTTCCTTGCATAATTGCAGTATGGGACTAATTCCGGCTTTTTTACATCGTAGGCGCCTTCAAGCTGGTTGATGATCAACTGAGAGTCGCCGTACACGTTCAGTCTGCATTGCTTCATATCCATCGCCATCTCAAGCCCTAAGATCAAAGCTTGATACTCAGCAACATTGTTGGAGCAACATTCTGTCAATTTGAAGGAGTATGGCAACACTTCGCTTTCCGGGGAAACAAAGATGACTCCGGCACCAGCCCCATCTCGTCGCGCTGCCCCGTCAAAGTACATTCTCCATGGTGGAAGGACTTCAATCACCATGACATCCTCATCAGGCAGATCGTCTGATAGTTCCCACTCTGCCGGGATAGGGTGATCAGCCAAGAAGTCTGCGAGCACTTGCCCTTTGACAGCCTTTTGAGACACGTAAACAATTTCGAATTGCTGAAGTTGGAGATACCACCTTGCCAATCTGTCGGACAACACAGGCTTGGACATGACGAACTTCAGAGGATTTGCTTTTGACACCAAATGTATAGTGTGAGCTTGAAAATAATGCTTAAGCTTCTGGATGACGAATATGAGTGACAAAATGAGCTTCTCAATTGGAAGTATTTATTTCATGTGGAGTCATTGTTCGCTCAAATAGTATAATGCGTTTTCTTTTCCTTTTTCATTCTCACGAGCAAGCGGTGCACCTCTTGATCGTTCTTGCGCTGTGATGTAAAGTTAGAGGTTTACCTTTACGGTAGCTGCCAAGACCGGAGCATTCGCCAAGTGCGCTTTAATGTTTTCAAACGCCTTTACGCACGAAGTTATCCCATTCAAACGGGACTCCCTTCCTCATCGATGGCTGAAAGGTTGGCATCTTCCGGCGAGGTTTGATATAAACCTTCGTGATATAGGCGATTTACCTTGCGGGCTTACGAGTTCACGCAGGCTCGAGGCTCGAGCATCTTCACGATGGCTTCTACTTTGGATCGTCAATTTCTATTCCTCGATGTCGAACGATGAAGCCGAGGAATTTTCCGGTGACTCCAAATCGCGCTTTAGAGGATTCATCTTCAATTGGAATCTTCTAAGTCTATTAAAGACTAATCTCAAATCATTCAAGTGGTCACCTTCTTCTTTGACTTTACAACCAAGTCGTCAACATAGCACTCAACATATTGGTGTAGCATGTCATCAAAGATCCTCTGCATCGCATGCGTTGGTAAGTTGCCCCGCATTCTTCGGACCAAAAGGCATCACTTTGTAACAATATATTCCTTAGGAGTTCGAAATCACGAGTGAATTCTTCATCTTCGTGAGCCATTCGAATTTGGTTATACCAGACGATCCATCCATGAAGGAAAGAACTTCATGACTGTGGTTGCGTCTACCATCGACTCCGTGATTGGCAAGGGAAAATCATCCTTTGGGCACGCATTGTTTATGTCCCGAAATCTACACATACGAATCGACCATTCTTCTTTCTCACGGGGGCGATGCTCGAGATCCATGTTGGATACTTAACCTCACGGATGAAGCACTCGCTTCAATGAGCTTGTTGACTTACGCCTCTATGAGTGGGATAAGATCCGGCCTAAATCTTCTTTGAGCACGCTTGACGGCGTGATCCTTTCTTTACGGCCAATCGATGGGCAAAGAACCTTTGGATCAAGCCGGGCATCTCTTTGTAAGTCAAGCGAATATATCCTTGTATTCTTGGAGGATTTCATGGTATCTCTCTTCTTCTTACGGAGACAAAAGAGCACTTACGAAAGTTGGTCGTGGCTCTTCTTTAGTGCCGAGGTTGATTTCCTTCAACTCATCTACGGTGGATTTGACCCCTTCTTCTAATTCCGGGTGCTTCTTACGCATCTTCTTCAACCTCATCATTTTCCAATGTGATATGATAGACGAAAGCATGTTCTCTCACTTCATCAAGTCCCATGACTTCTTACGATCCTATTTTAGTCTTGGTGGGGTAAGGTTCTTCACCGCGGAGATAACATCACGAGGACCCAACGCTTTCTTGAGCTCATTTTCTTGACATGTTGGATGCACATGCTCCACATTATGCGTGGCATCGATTTTAGTGTACACTACCGTGCGCACCTTAGCTTTCATTACGTTTCCACGATGTATGTCAAGACACATGTGGCGCTTCGATTCAGACGGGACCGGACTCTTGATTTCTTTAGAGTCGATGTTTGTAATATCCTTCCCAAAGCATCCTTATGTGCTGATCGTCTTCGCTTTTGCGACTTTTGGTCTGACAGATTCTTGGTCGTGATGAAAGCCTTTCAAGACCGAGGCGCGTTCTTTCTTTGGTTGTAACCTCTCAAACACCGATGGCCTTGGAGGTAGAGGTTCCGGAATGTTCGTTGGAGATGATTCATCTTCAACCCGATGTAGTTATTGCTTGCCTTCCTTATTGCAATGCGGACGGGTGGTGAAGGATTATATCCAGGCCTGGTCCGGGACCCAATAATAGGAACTTTTGCTTTCGTGGCCTTATGTGCTTCTTGATTCTTTGCTTTTTGCCCCGATTTTAGAGCGGGGCTTCGGGATCCGTTCTTTGCCTTTGCGAGGAGTTTGTAAGCAATAGGATCAAAACCTTCCTTTCTTGTGGGTGGCAGCTGCTCCATGTTCTATAACCGGGCCTTCTTTAGGACGGGTAAACCCCTGAGGAGCATCCATCTTCACGGCATTGATCTTGGGAAGTGGCGAGGTCGATCCACTCAACGCTTTGGATTTTTGAGGTGGATAAATGTCTTCACATTCCTTTGAGGCATGGGGAGGTGTGATGACTTTATCTCTTCATGCTTGCTAACCTCTCTCTTATCTTGGGATGGGATGGCCTTCTCTCATCATCTTTTTCCATGATCAGAAAGCGCCTACTATCTTCAAAGGAGCGGCTTGGTAGAATTTTGCATCTGCAAAGTGAGTTTCGACTTGGTGAAAGGTTTTCATCAAGAATGACCTTTCTTACCCCGCCATTGCGCCCGATACTTAAAGCATTGATGAAGGGGTTGAAGGGACGACTCCATTCTCATGTAACCACGGCCTCCTAACAACATGTTGTAGGGCGTTAAGCGTCAATCACATGGAACAATGCGCTTGAAGATAGCTCATCAATCAAGATGTCAAGTCGGATCACACCAATGGCTCTCTGCCCCTTTGGTTGAATCCGTGGATCATAAGTCATCGGAGGAGAGTTCATCCATAGAGACACCCAATTCTTTCATCACCCGGGCGGCAATATGTTGGCGGCCGATCCTCCATCTAGTAACACACGGTTAACTTTTTGCTCGCGTGTATATGCTGTGACAAATAATGGACGGTTATGAGGCGCTGATCCGAGAAGCATGTCGTCATCTGTGAAAGTGATCTCAACCGTGCAAGCAAGCTTTGCATTGTTTGAAGCCTCTTCCTCGATCAGCGAATCTTCATTTTCCTTTGCACCATCAGTTTCTTCTGTGTGGATAGCATAACATGGGACAACTTCATTCTCTGAGTCTTCTTCGGTCGTCTCAGCTTCGAGGACTCTTTTGGGCATGTACTCTAATAAGGTGAATGGAGTACGAGGGCTTATGTACTCGACCCCTTCAGGGAAGATGCTCTTCACTTTCTTGTTTACCTTCCTTTGATTTCTTCTCGGCTTTCTTGCCCTTGGCCTCTTCTTGGCTTGGAAGACTGGAACAAATCGTCTTTGATTCTTCCAATTTGAAACAATGTGACTTCCTTTGCTTTTTCTTGCGAGTCACCATAATCCATCCATCATCGTCTTGTTCGACAGGCTTCGGGTTTTTCTTTTCTTCCGCAATGACTTTTGCTTGTTTGGGAGACGTTCGAGATTCTGTCTTAGCTATGGGTGGAGAGTCGTTGAATTTAATCTCAGCAGGTCGAGTGATCCGAATTGGATGGTCATGTAATGACCATTCGTCCGGCTCTGCTATGGTGATTTGATTTGTGCTTGCCTTCTCTTCCTCAAGCACGATCTTTCCTTCCTCGGCCAAACGCATAACCTTGTCCTTGAAGACAAAGCATTTTTCGATGGGATGACCAAATAGCGATGATATTTGCAATAGTTACCTTCATGGGCTCTTCTTTGCATCCTCCGGACGCTTTGTTTACGGAAGTTCAATGAGTTTCAATTTCAACAACTCATCAAAATTGCGGAGTGCGTCGAGAATCGAAGAATGGATACTTCCTCTGTTGCCTTTCGTTCGAGTTGGCCTCCGTCTTTTTCAACTTGTCGTGGCTCAACCTTCCTCCATTCGAGGTTGGCTTGACGCTGGGTTGTTAACTTTACTTTGAGCTACGGTGGTAGCGTTGGACTCCTTCTTCTCCATTTTGGGAGAAGCTTTCACGCAATTTCTTAATTTCTTGTTTTTCTTTCCCCTTTCTTGGATCTTGAACAGGGGCCTGACCTCCATTGGCATCAATGCTTAACTCCATATCATGCGCACGAGTGGCTAACTCCTCAAATGATTTCGGGAGAATCCCTTTAAGGATGTATTGCAGTCCCCAGTGCATGCCTTGGATGCACATCTCAATAGCGGAGGCTTCAGAGAGTTGATCCTTGCAGTTGAGGCTAAGGCTTCTCCATCTATTAATATAATCAACTACTTTCTCCTCTTTCCATTGGCGGGAGTTGGTCAACTCTACCATGCTCACGGTTCTACGAGTGCTGTAGAAGCGATTCAAAAATATCTGCTCCAGTTGCTCCCAACAGTCTAGAGAGGCAGGGGCGAGATCGGTGTACCAATCGAAGGCGTTGCCTTTGAGTGAACGCACAAATTGCTTCACCAAGTGATCTCCATAGGTTCCAAAGATTGTTGCAAGTCTCCACGAAATGGGCAATGTGTTGCTTGGTTGCCACTTTCCATCAAATTGCTTTGGAAATTTGGTGGTTGATAACCGGCCGGCATTTTCAAGTCATCAATTCTTTTGGTGTATGGCTTGATGTAAGTCTGAGAGACGATTTCATGGATCCTCCGACTTTGTCATTGATCGTCCCATGATGAACTCCTGCGGTTGGGCGTAGGAATGGTCCCGTCGGGGGAGATCTTCAGATTGCTTGCCAAGGTAAAGGACTTGGAGGCTTCATGATCCTTGAAAGAGTTTTCTGGGGCAACTTTCGAGTTGTTCGCCATATGCAAAGACTTGAAGGCTTCTTGGTGTTTGGAAGTGACATCATGCTCGTCCTCTTCATCATGCACCACTTCTTTTGACTTACTCGCTTCCCCAACGGAATCGATCTTGCTGGCGAGCTTTGAAATCTGCATGTCTTGAGTCTGAACATGCGACGTGAGGGCCTCAATGGCCTTCGTGAGGCTAGCAATATGCTCTCAAGAGTTGTGGAATTCGTCATCATTACGTCAGCAGCCATTGGTGAAGTGGGTCTATCAGAAGCTTCATGCTTGAAAAGGAGGTTGATGCCAAACTCCTTTGACATACTTCGAGTGATAGGTCCAGAAAGTTGTCCTTGAGATGAAGAAACAAATTTTAGCGAAGAACCTTCGTAGTAGCGCCCTTCAAAGCCACGATCTTAGCGGCGACGCCCGGAGCGGTAGAAGCAACCTTTGGTGCCATTTGTTCTTGACTTCTTTGGAAAGGAGATGAAAGGAAAGATCGGTCCCATCTGGCGTGCGAAAATTTAACGCAAATTTAAATGTTAATCCTGAAAATAACAAAGAAAACACAAAATTGTAACAAATCGAATTTTATTAATTTATAAAATAAAAAGCGGTTACAATCTCTTGAATCCTTTGATTCTCCTCTTTAATTGTTAACAATTATTGGACTCCCGGATTTAGCGGAAGATCTTGAATTTGGCGATTTCCTCCGGATATGGCGGAAGAAATGGACCTTGGTTGATTCCTCCCAGTATGGCGGAAGATTTGAATTTATGGTTGTACTCTCCCGGATATGGCGGAAGATCTTGACTTTGTGGTTGATTCCTCCCGAATATGGCGGAAGAATGTTTGATTTGGGTAGAGATTTGAGGCAATGCTTTGACTCACCTTAGCCTCTCCGATTAGGTTGGAAGATCCTCAAGTTTGGGTTGAAGAACTCCGGATTTCTTGGTGGATGATCTTCAAGTGATGTTGAAGAACGCCGGATTTGATGGAGAATCCTCAAAGATTGAAGAACACTTGAATGCTCCTTGTGCTCCTAGATCCCCCCCTTCTTGGTGCTTGAATGCTTGAATGGAGTGCTCGATGCTTCCTCTCCAATCTTGAATCCTTGTGTACTTCCGTCTTACATGTTAATGCTCTGTGTTTACGTGTTTCTGTTTTTTGTGTCTGCATGTGTTTGCAAATGACCAAAGCCTCTCTCTTTTATAGTCTTTGGATGAGTGCCTTGGAAGTAATTCGCATTTAATGCTTTCACACTCATTTAATGTGTTCACACTACGATTGATTCTCATAATATCCGTATTTAATGCGTCCAGACTCTCTGATTGGTACTAGCAATTTGTACACAATCTCCATAATTATTATAAATCAATAAAATCTCCTAATTAATTGATTTTAAGAGATTTTATGATTTATTGATTTTTATATTATCTACCAATATTTAATGTTGGAAATAATATAAAAATACCTATATTTTATGGCATGTGTAGTATGTGATAAATATAATATGTCACATATATATTTCATATATCTACATAGCCATTTAATTATACATAATTAAATCTCTAAATTTATAAGAGATTTTAATTAATCATTTATTTATTTATATCATTTCTATCATTTTGTATAGGAAATAATATAAAATAAATTTAATTTCGAGACAAATGCGATGACGTGACATATATATTATGTCACACAAAATATTTATATCTACAGCTCTATCTAAGGTGCCATCTGCTTCCCATTTCTTGATTTATTCCAATAGTACACGAGTATCTTCTGCATGTGTAGAAATGTTTCAAGAGATTCTTCTTTTGATACTCCTTCTCTCTCAGTAAGTTCTTGAATAGATTGTAGAGACGAGAATCCAGACCAACTCTTTTGTCAGTTGGTTCTTAGTATTTAACAATCGATTTCATCTCATCATCGATAAAATCTCCTCTTGCTTCCTTGATTCACTCAACTTATCATCAACGCGTTTGTGAGGGCTTGTGGCATTTCAGCTTGCATGGACTTTTAAGATATCCAAACTTTCCCCCTTATTGACATCATCTTTATTAATCAGGCTTTTGATGTAAGCATTCAATGTTTGTTGAGTTGATGCCAATATGGTTTGAGCCACGACTGAGTCCTTTATGCCCTGTTCCATTAAAAACATTCTATCGACTAGATTACTAAGAATGCCTTCCCATCTGTCTTGAGTTTCATTTTTCTTTGTGACATGTTCGGTGGTTGTTTTCCGAATCTCAAGCAGAGTGGTTTGACAGTTGTCATTCACAGTGTCCATCTTCTTTTCAAGCTTGGTTCATTCATCTTGACTGGCTTCTAAGGATTTTAAAACTTTTCCGAATAAGCTTTTGTAATCCTTTTGAATTCTGAGTATCTCATTGTGATAATACCTAATGAGATCAACTTGAGTAGGAACATCTTGTGAATTTCCTCCTTGTTGTTTCTTTGCTTTGCTTGTCTCAAATTCGTTGGTTCAACTTGCTTTAGAGGTGAGAGAACAACTTGCTTGATTTTCTCTCTAAATTCAAATGATTGTCTTTTCTCTTGATTGTTTCTCGGCTTCCAATCTTGATGAATTAATAACTTTTGTGAGTGACGAGATGTACTTGAGTTCATCATCCGATTCTTCTCCGGTATGTCTGCCAAAAGTTCTTGCTATATCAAGTGTGGATTTATCAAATGGGAGATTGGTAGCCTCCTTACCGCTTTGTCCGGCTACATTTTCGATAAGCTTTGAACTTGAACTTCCATCGCTTTCACCGTAACTACTAGAGTCTTCATCAGTATTTAGTTCTGTTGCAATTTCCTTTTCTTGTATAGAGGCAAGAATCCCTTTTTGTAGGTCAGGATCTTCCTCAAAATCATCATCAACGTTCTTCTTAGAACTTCCACTGGCAATCATCAACATTACACCACCTGGAACCTCTATAAATCTTGTCTATTTACTTTACACATTCATTTACTTTATTACAGTGGTTTTCACTCTGAACTTAAGTTAACTATTTCTAAAAGGCTAATTTATATCCGCTGCCAGTTAACAAAACCAAATATAAGTCAGCATTAACTTATACTCAGTTGAGTTAGCTGAACTCCGCACAAGTTTCCGGATAGGAACAAAACTGAGCTGAGTATCAGTTTGAGATTGATAGAAACTCAGTTCCTGGGGCTTTTTTAGTTTGGTAAAAAAATTTGGTGACAAGTTTATTCACCCCCCCTCTAAACCTCATGTTAGCCTTTCAAATGGACCAACAATTGGTATCGGAGCAAGTTCTTCCTTCCTGGAGGAGATCCGAGATATTCTTGCTTAAGTTTTAAACCGCTTGTTGACAATCCTTTATGTACCTCATTTCAATGGATACATCTAAAATTAGGAATTGGCTAAATAACCCCCTGACTGACTACCTGCAGAATGTTGTCTATGATTTCTAGGATCAAGTATTTGAAAGATTCAGTACTACAAGCTCTCACACAAATCCATAGCCTCATTTCAGTCTTGATGAAGACATTGAGCTTAATGCGAATAATGATGATGAATCCAGAGGATTTCCATCCCTAAGAGATCTTTCAGAAGAAGCAGAAAGAGAGTTACTGCGAATAACTAATTACATAGAAGAAGAACTTACCAAAGATCCATCTAGTGCAAAAGCCAAAGATATTGATGAGACTCTATCTTCAAGTCACGGAGGTGAAAGTGATGAAGAAATCATACTGCTAGGAGCTACACAGGCAAAAGCTATTGATAAAGGAAAACAAGTCCAAATTGATGATGATTCCTCGACAGAAGATCTACCTATCAAAAATTAGGAGGTAATCGCATCTACATCCAGCACTCACACTACCATGAACAATCAAAGAAATGATGATTTCAATAAAACCTTGGACATACTCATAGAGAAATTAGAGGCAACTCAAAAGAATTATGAGAATGTCAAAAAGGAGAAAAAGTTATTGAAAACTGAAATTTCAATATTGAATGCTGAAATCAATCTAGTCAAAACTAATAATGGAATCAAGGTAATTCGACCAACTGATGAACTAACAAAAGTTATAAACATCAATGAATCATCAGTTGATCCAATTTCAGTTCAATTCAAACCAGAAAACCATTTGGAGATAGATCCAGTTTAAGGTTTGATAATCGATATAATTCTAAGTTGAGACCAAGATCGAGTTGCAATAAAATTTGTGACTACTCAAAAGTCGAAACTTCGTAAAACTAATAAAGTTATTAGAAGCGAAAAAAACTCAAAGACAAAGCTCAACGCACAAATCGACAAAACAGAAAAAATCGGTTGGTAAAATTCACCAGCCAACAGATTTTACAAAAAAGACTCGAAATTTGAAAGCAAGAAAAGCGATCCGAGATCGATGAAGAAAATCTTCAAGTCATATTCATCTAAGAATGTAGATCATTCATGGAATAACAGACTCAGAGGAAAAGGAAGATTATTTCCCACTGATGAAGATTGGAATGAACCATCACATCAGTTTCACAAAATGGACAAACCTAAAACTGTTAAGGCAAAACAGGAAAAATTTGTGAAAGCTGACTTTACTCAGTCAAAATATCAAGAGAGGTATAAAGTTAAAAATAAAGTTGTACCATCAAAAAGTAATCAGTTAGGACCCAAACAGATATGGGTACCAAAAATTTCTTATTTTGTTTTGCAGGAGAAAACTCGCTAAACTGAGAACTGAAAAGTGGAATTCACAAAACTAAGTTGTATTTACAACTGAGTTTTTGAATTCAGCACAAGGACAAAACTGAACACATACAGCTGTTGATGCACCGTACCTACTCTATTCACTACTTTCTAGCTACAGATGTCAAGAAAAGACGTTGTCCTTCTTAAATCTAAACCGTCCATATCTTCCACTCATCCACCTTTTCACAATCTCAAAATATTTATGACAAGACGTTCTAATGTCCCACTCAATTCTTAACTACCCCTACTACAAATTATAAATACCCATAATTTTCTTTTGTAATTTCTTACGTTTAAATTTTGAATCCACTCTCTGAATCTCAAATCTTCAAATTATTCAATCAAATCCAGAAAAATGACTTTCACTCTTGTTGAACCCAGAATGATCGTATCTCTTGAACAGTATATTGCAAAATACATTGATCAAACTCTAGTCAATTCAATTGCAACAAAAATCCGGAAAATTAAAGGTTTGGATGCTGTTTTCAACATCAATCTAAAAAGTGTATGTTTAGAAAGCATTGGAGACTTCTATCAATTTGGTAGAACAACTGTAGAAGGAAAAGACACACAAACCTACATCACTACTGTCAATGATAAGGAGATCAAGGTCACTGAAGATCTAATTGTAGAAATCTTTGGATTTGACAAATCCGGAGGATCAGCAGCCATCAAGCTGACCAAGGAACAAAAGGAGAAACTATGGAGAGATATAGCTATTAGTGGAGAATCCGCCGTCTCACAGACCGGGAGCACAAGCTTACTCAAGCCAGAGTTTAATTTTCTCTCAAAAATGTTAGCAAACTCGCTGCGTCATTGGAAATCTGCAGAAACTTTAGCAATCTATCTCGGAGCAAAATTAGACTTGCTATATGTGATTTGGTTTGGAGAAGATTTCAATTGGGCAAGATATCTATTTGATCAATTGATAGCACGATCAATTGACGCCTCCAAAAAGAAGACCGATGAAAAGAAAGGTCGATTTTATCACAAGAAAACTCTTGCGTTAGTTGTCCAAAGAATATTAGACCATTTTGGAGTCGCAAAGAGAAAAGTAACACCAGTTGCTGATGGGAAAATTGACATTAAGGAAGAAAAAGCTGGAAAAGGAAAAGGTGAAATCATGGATCGAACCCAAGAAGAAGAAAAGCGAAATCGAAGAAACACAGAATCTGGATATGAGGTGTTGGCACAAATTGAAGATTTAAAGAAAAGAAGGAAACAGTTGGAAGAATCAGAAAAAGGCTTAACTGATCAAGTAACTGAGAAACCAATAGAAGTGTCACCAACGCAAGAAGCAAGAATCAAGTTGTTGGATTTAATCGGCACTGATAGTGAGAATCAAGCAAATCTCACCGAATCTATTCCAGTTTCGGTAACTGGAGTTTTACCAATTCAAAAACCAGCTACACAATCACAAGAAATGGAAATAGAAAAAGAAACTGAAGTTGTCAACAAAGAACAGACTGTTGAAACTGATTTGCAGAAAGAAGCTGAAACTCAGGGGGAACAGACCCTGAGAACTGAGCCTGATGATGAAGAATCTGATAGTGATGAAAGACTGATTGATGAAACAACATTGAATATGCTCATGTTGATTTCAAAATCCAAGTCTACTTCTCAAGAATCTGTCCCCATTAGAACATGAGAAAAACAAATCAAAGAATCTTCAATTCCTCACTCAGGAGGAAAGGAGGTTTGAAGCATAAAAAAAGAATCAACCAAGGTTATTCACTTGGAGGAGCAAGTCAATGAAGATGAACCCACTGAGCAAACAATGGATGAAGTTCCTATTACTGATTTGGACCTTGAACTCTTCAAAAACAAGTTCTTTGAAGAACTTGTAAGTGAGAAAGTAATGGAAACTGAGCCGACAATCTCAGTTTCAGTTATTGAAAAAGATACATCAGTCGTCCTAGACACTGCTGAGGGAGGAATCAGCAGAACCGATCTTATGGAAACTGATGATGTTGCAAGAACTGATCCCATGCAAATTGAAGTTTCTATTCAAGAAGAAGACCATGAGATCACAAGAGAATCAGAAGATACTCTCACACCATTCAAATCCACAACTGATCATGGAGAACTTATGAAAGCTGACTATGAGCGGTTGCGCAGATATAGAACTTGGAAACTCTGTTCCATTGACAATCAAAGAAGTGAGCAAGCAGAAATGGAAGCGATTGAGAAATGGGTATTTGATTTATACAACATTTCAAGTTTATCGGAAGTAATCAATACCGATGAGTTCATAGATCAAGGATATGCGCTGATCAAAAATAGTTATTGGATTGAAGCCAAAACTGATGGAAATTCCAAGAAAGATGATGATGATGATTTTCAGGAAGATCCTGACCTACAAAAAGGGATTCTTGCCTCTCTACAAGAAAAGGAAACTGCAACAGAACTGAATACTGATGATGATTCTAGTAGTTCTGGAGAAAGCAGTGAAAGTTCAAGTTCTAAAAGTGTATCTGAAACACAGCAAGTCAAAGAACAAGAAGGAGGTTACCAATCTCCCACTGACAAGTCTACACTTGAAATAGCAAGAACTGTGGCAAACATGCCTAGTGAAGAGTCAGATGATGAACTCGACGTACATCTGTCACCAGCAAAAGCTATTGATCCATCAAACTTGGAAGAAGCTAAGAGACAATCTGAAGATAGAAGACAATCGACTAAATATAGAGAAAAACTGAAGCAAGTTGTTCTCTCACCTCTAAAAGCAAGCTAAATCAATCGAGGTTTGAGACAAATAAAGGAAAAGAACAACAAGCTGGCAGTTCAAAAGATTTGCCCACTCAAGTGGATCTCATTATTTTTTACCATAATGAGATAATCAGAATTCAGAAAAACGATAACAACTTATTTGGAAAGGTTCTACATGCCTTAGAAGCCAGCAAAGATGAAAGAAGTAATCTTGAAAAGAAAATGGATACCGTCAATGATAACTGTTATAACACCCTGCTTGAGCTTCGGAAAACATCCATCGAGCATGATGCAAGAAGAGATGAAACTCAAGATAGATGGGAAGTTATTCTGAATAATCTGGTAGATAGAATGATCTTAATGGAACAGGGCATGAAGGACTCAGTTGTGGGTTGACGATACCGTATCGAACACCTCCACGTGGCATCACGAGATGAGACTCTTAGATTAGAGCGAGTGGTGGCTAAAGGATCGACTCGATAACTTACATGGTCAGGAAGCCTAAGCAGCATTCCCATACTGACATCGACGATCCACATCGACATGAGTAATGTCCGCAGAAGCGTACAAGCTCGACTTCTCGAGTCGAATATCGGCAACACGAAGCTATAAAGCAGTGCAGGCTGTAAAAGCCCATTATCTCGCAGCTAGTTTAACTTGGAGAAGAAGCAAGGCCCGATGAGGCAAATGTGACAATAACCTCAGCCGACTCATAATTAGGGTTAGGGCACAAATAGCCCCTATAAATACTAGTTAAGATGAACTACGAAGGGGGCTTGATTCCTGAGTAATCAACAGGATACGTAGGCAACTTGAGAGAGACTCTCAAGCTCAGTCCAAAATATACAACAAACACACACCTCTTTTTCGAAGATTTTAGGGTTCTTATCATTATCACATAGAAGAACAGCCCGATATTATCGTTAGGCGAAACCCAGCATCGCCATGGGTCAAACCATTTTGGCATCAACTCAACAAACTTTGAATGCTTACATTAAGAGCCTGATTCATAAAGATGATGTCAATAAGGGGGAAAGTTTGGATATCTTAAAAGTCCATGCAGCTCAGATGCCACAAGTCCTTACAAATGTTGATGATAAGTTGAATGAACTGAAGAAAGCAAGAGGAGATTTCACTGATGAAGAAATGAAACTGATTGTTAAATACTCAGAGCCTACTGCCAAAAGAGTTGGTTTGGATTCTCGTCTATACAGTCTATTCAAAAACCTACCAGAAAGGGAAGGAGTATCAAAAGAAGAATCTCTAGAATCGTTCCTACACATGTAGAAGGTGCTCATGCACTATTGGAAGAAACTGAAGAAATAGGAAGCAGATGGTACCATAGATAGAGAATCAGAGAAAATTGAAAAGGCTGAACCTGAATTTGTTAATAATCTACTGAGAACAGCCACCAATGAAAGATTGAGGACAACTATCTTCACTTTTGCAGTTCTTTTCAAAAACAACTTTTTCAAGAAGAGCAATCTATCTCAATCATGGAACATTTGGGCAAGCATCCATGGAATTGAAAGCTCAGCTACAAATGATGCTATGAGATCTCTTGCAGAAAATTATGATAATCAAGTTTCTCAATCTGCCAAGTAAAAAGAAACTATCTTCTGTTCCTTTTATCATGATGTATTTTATTACTCTATCTTGTAACTCGGCTTATCGAATAAATTCTCGCCACTCGATTCATTGCGTTATTTATGTATTTTGTTTTATCTTTTGCATTCCTTTTTAAGGAGGGGTATTGACATCATCAAAAGGGAGAAATTTTGGAAATAAAATTTATGTTTTGATGATGATTCATCGCTTATTCAGCTTATTATTCTAAACCCCATTGATGAAGTGTCATAACTAGTTTGTTATAGTGCAAAGCAAAAGATGTCTAGATATCAATGTATAGGATTTATTGTAGTCGATATTTGTATAAGTTAAATCAGACAAGCACCGTAATAGTTCTAGGTCGGGCCGAAAAGTAAGAAATCGAGATTTAGAAAACTCGAACAGTAGAACACACCAATGTAAAACCCAAAGAAGATAAGTTCGCTGAGAGTTACAGACTCGGTTGGCTTATCTAAGAAGACTAAAGAACTGAGGGTCACAGACTCAGTCATTGATGATTGAAGAACTGAGGGTTCAAACTCAGTTATGAAGACCAAGTCGAGACTGTAAAGTTAAACTTCAGGCAATATTGTGGTGACCTGAACTGACTTTATGGATCTTGTATGAAGACCTAAGAATCATAAGGACAATGAATTCTTAGATGATAATGAGTCATGATGTACTCTGATTAAGTCAATTATAATCAGATGAAAACTGGAGTACTGATATTTGAAGAAGAGTAAAATCACAGTTAATGCTCCAAGTCAGTCAAGAAACTGACAAGTGATAAACTCAGCATAAAACAGATAAAGAAACTCAGTATTATAAGTCAGCCATCCAACAAACTGACAGTACAGTCGAACGTTGTAAAGGAAGAAAATTCATTGGATAAGTTACTGACACAGCATAACGGTCAGAAAATATAGCCGTTGCAAGATTCAAGCAGGATGAACGTTGAATGAACCCCTATAAATAGACCACCTCTACAACGTCAACAAGGTGGTGTGTGAATGTGGAGAAAGAGCAGGAAAACTAAAAAGAATCTATCAAGTCAAGAGAAATTTAATTAAGGGGGAAAGCCAAATTCAAAAGAATACCTGCTAAGCACTTAATTGCAAGATCGAGAAATTTCTTCAAGTGTTCAAAGTGCATTCAAGCTTAATCAAGTTCACTCATTTGAAGAAACACAGAGCCGTGCTTAATTTAACCATCCAGAAGAAAAGCTCAAATCACAGTTGAATCATAGTTATTGATTCAAAGTCTCAACTTTGATTTTATCAATGGTTTAGACTGTGAAACACCAAGAAAGTGTGAAGGACAGTTGAGTACAGTCAGGAAGACTGTGTTTGTGATGAGCTGGTGAAGAGGCAATTCTACCCTCCAGGGACCAGTGGTTCAAACAGTTGAAGAGCAGCAATCCTACCTGTTCTACAAGTGTTTAGATAGTGAAGCTATGGATTAGTCAAGGACTATCAGTTTAGAACTTTTTGTAACCGGGCCATCTCAAAGAAGTTCTAGTGGAATTTTCCTCCGCATCACAGGGGAAAAGAGGATTGACAGGATTACACCACCTGGAACCTCTATAAATCTTGTCTATTTACTTTACGCATTCATTTACTTTATTACAGTGGTTTTCACTCTGAAATTAAGTTAACTAGTTGTAAAAGGATAATTTATATCCACTGCCAGTTAACAAAACCAAATATAAGTCAGCATTGACTTATACTCAGTTGAGTTAGTTTGAACTCCGCACAAGTTTCGAGATAGGAACAAAAGCGAAATGAGTATCGCTTTGAGTTTGATAAAACTCGCTTCTGGGGCTTTTTCAATTTGGTAAAAGTTTTTGGTGACAAGTTTATTCACCCCCCTCTAAACTTGTGTTAGCCTTTCCAAGGACCAACAGTTCACGGTCTTTGCTTTGCCCGAAAACAAATATCACATCCATCTTTATTTAGAGGTTGAGAATTAGAAATATTAGGCACTGTGAAGGACCTTTTACGATGGGTGTCCCAAACGCCGGTGCCACAAATCCCGATCATCCCACCATCAATCTGCTAGAACCCTTACCTCGGGAACTCCCAAGAACAAAAAGACCATCTACACGCTCACCTAGTCCAATCAGCATCCTCGTCACTCGGTCCTGCATAATACATAAATGATCGGTGAGCTGCATCACACAATTATGATCATCCAAAAATTGAGACGCTGAAACCAAGTTACAATTTAATTCAGATACTTATAGGACATTCAAAAGTCGTAAATTCCCTGACAAAATAACCGTCCCCGAATGAGTTGCAATTGAGGAACGTCCGTCCGGTAGCCCAATCGGACAATGCTCAATAGGTTGAGGATCAACGAGTAACAAGAAGACTCCGGTCACATGATGCGTTGCGCTGGTGTCAATAATCCATCCATTCTTACCTGTCAAACGATCATGAGGTTTAGGAATGCTAAAAAAAATCCAAGATTCCTTGCCATTGAGCCGGAGTAATATCTGCGAGCCTAGATTCCTCTAATGATTTTGGTAGATATGATGAATCGAGCTGAGTCGAGCCCAGTGTCCCTATTTTATTTGTTTTCGGCCCAGAGGGACCTGCTGGATTCGTCCATCCCCTACCTGCATTGCTCCAATGAAACTTGGCTCCTTTTTCTTCCAAGTCCCTTGCAGTAAATGGCATGATAGGAAACTTTGTACTGATCTCACTAATGATAAATCTTGATTCTTTCACCATCACGTTATAATTTCTGTCCACGGCTCTCTTTTAAATTGTTATCTGCTTCTCGTCCAACAACTTTGGTTTGCCTTCCCCATTGCCCTGGTCAAGACAACGGCAGTGGCAGTCAGCCCTCCAATCCATTCGATTATGGAGGCGGGAAGAGACAGGTTCATCCTGTCCTTCGAATTCATGGTTCGATTTCGAATCAATTGGAAGTTCCACGACCATCATGGTCGCCCCTATCTCCTTCAATCAAGGAAGCCGAGTTGTTGTCACCGTCTGCTGCTGCCTCCATGGCTGAAGTGCAGCCGTGTTCTTCCAAATTTCTTTTCAGTTATGTGTAATTCCCAGAAACATAGGGGTTAGTTAGCAATTGGGTTGCCTTCAAGATCAGATTTTAAGACAATGGAGGCCCCGTCTCAGGTGGAGTGACCTGGCTTTGATACCATGAAAAGTTTCAATCAATGTGTTTCGTATCTCATCATCAATCACATAGTACAATATTTATAGCCACTATTAGGGCTTCTGCATCAAAAAGAAAATATCCAAACTACCCTTACTAATTTAATACACTTATATCAATATTATCCATAACACATAATATTTCCCATTTCGTAATAATAAGAATATGACAGAAATTGTAGAAGATTCCAAGGCACGCAAAGCGTTATCTTTTAAGAGATGTTTCGTCTCGAATGTCTCGTTAGGGATCAAACGAAAATCTCTCTCATGATACAATGGAGGTGTTTGATTCAAACACTGACTTGTTTGAATCAAACCCGAGGACACTCAAGTTTTTTTTTGGTCTGATGATGCTTTCAAACTTGTGTAAAATTCGTATGCATACTATGCCTTTTTATAGGCTGAAGGATGCCCAATTTGAACTGAGGTGTTCCTACACGAAAGGGTAAGGGTTATTACCATTCGCATGCAGAGGTGCATCAGTTCGAAATTCAGAATATGAAAAGGAGCATGGATTCGGAAATGCACATCCCTTCATGAACTGATGCTTCAGATAGAACCCGTTTATTTGCGATAACATTAATTAAATTTACAACTCGTATGCAAACGATTATCAAAACATTTATTTATTAAAAAATATCTAACATCTCTATAATTTGAAAAATAGAAAACTGATACATGTAACCCATATTAGTTGATACGATCGAGTTTGTATTTCTGTTACAATGATGTTGAATAACATTCCTTGCACAACTCACAGCAGCTTGCCAAACAGCTTGGGAGGCCGACATCTGAAGGGTAGCCACAACTACATAAAACAAAACAGTCATGACAAGCGGTACAGATGTTATCGAGCAATTTACGCTTCAACGAAGGTGATACACCATGAAGATTTGAGTGATCATGAACGTTGACTTCAGCTAACTCAGCCGCTGTATCACATAATGAAAGGTGGCCGGACCGGTACAAAGCGTTTTCCCATTATCTTAATTAGCCAAGTTTTTTGATGAAGTGCTCCACAGAACATGGTGTCTATATAGTACGTATATATAGGCTATGTGTAACTAGCAAGATTTTGGAATACTGTGATCATTTTAGAGTAATTAATTAACCTCATGCATGAAAATTAATAGATATTATATTGGGATGGTAAAGAGTTTTTGCTTTCTAAAATGGTGAAGAATTTCGTTTTAGAACAATTTCGATCGGACCAAATCTTAATTAAGATATATATTATATTAGGAGTTAAGATTTTTTTTTTCCAACTAAATTCATAATCCCGGAATTCCATTTTTCAAAAGCTTCAATAATTGCTGGCCAAGTGGGATTATCAGTTGTGTAAAATCACTTAATTGGAATATTTAAACAATGGACAATGATTGAGTTTTCAAAAGTAAGGAAAACGCCATACAAGGAAATATGCTGCCGTTCGTTTTGTGCAAACAGATTTTTGGGAGTTGGGTTCAAAATGACTAAATAAGTCTAGAAATAGGAGGATAGGACACTATCAACCTTTCTTTTTTTTATTTATGAAAGAGCATTTTATTTCCAAGCCTCGTTTGGAGGTCACCAAAAATCCAACTTTACACTGGACGCAAATCAAATGTTTCTATGAAGATAAATATAATAGTTAATCTTTGTTCCAAGCAAGTCGTAGATTCATCGCTCTCTCCATTGCAGTTGTTATAAAGGAAAAAGCTGGGGGGTCGTTCTTCATCATATTCATGAACTATCTTGTTTCGCCACATCCAAATACCGTAGACCAATTCCTTCCACTTGTACCTCCAGACCGAATCTTGAACGTTGGTCAAATTCCATTTAACCCAATCAAATTGGTGAGTCTTCCTGAAAGAATCCAGCAATGTTCTCCTGTGCAACGCATTGACTCCAGATTTCATTGGCCCAAGTACAATCTCTAATGGCATGAAGTGCAGTCTTATTATCTTCAAGGCAGATCTTACATATCTGATCATCAGCAATGTGCCTGTCACACAACGTTTCCTGGACCGGTAATGTATTGTGGGCAATGGTCCACAATAAGTAATTACTCTTTGTCGGCCATTTTAGGTCCTAGATTTTCTGCCAAACAATATTAATTTCTTCATCTACATGTGTCTGTGTCATAAAAGCATAACCCGATGCCACAGTATATTTGAGTTTTGGATCTTCTTTCCATACATAAGTCAGATCTCTTTGTTCCAAACCTTCCTTCAACATAGCATATGCTTTACAGATCCCCCGCTAGATGGGTGAGCTACCATCCTTCGCAAAGAGGGAAAGCTCTTGGTAATTTTGAGACAAAACGTTCACCCATAGAATCTCCTTCTGTTGAATCAAGTCCCAAACCAACTTTCCCAAAAGAGCGACATTCATCTCATGCAATTTGATGAACCCTAGACCACCCTCTTTTTTGTTTTGCATAGTTTATCCCAACTAATCATGTGCATTTTCCTGCAATCTTCATCATCTCCCTAGAAAAATCCTCGACAAACGCGTTCCAACTTGTTAATCAAGGTAAATGGAAGCATTGTAGCTTGCATTGCGTAGAAAGGTTACGTTCCAAGGGAGCTTTTTATTACGATGCATTTACCTGCTCGTGTCGATTTCCAGGATGCGAGATTGGTCTGCATCTTATTTTCCAAATAAATGTAATGTGAGATACGCATTCTGCCATGGATGATTGGGATGCCCAAGTACTTGCCGAGATCAGTGGTATGTGTCATCTTCAGGCATTGTGCAATCTCCGTTATGATGTTATGACCCACGTTGCCTGAAGTGTAAAATTTTGATTTCAATAAACTTATCTTTTGTCCAGAATAGTTGCAGAAGTCTAACAGCACAGCCTCCATATATAATCTTTGCCTATTGCACACTTTCTTCCCCAAAAAGAATTAAATCGTCTGCGAAGAAAATATGTGAAATTGGCGGAGCCCACTGAAATATTTATAGGCCTTCATTTTCCTTGGTTAACTGCTTCACTGATTTTACTGCTTTACACCTCCATACATAGTACAAATAGATATGGTGCTATTGGGTCTCCCTGTCGCAATCCTCTGCATGGGCTAAACGACTCTAATTTTTCCCCATTCCAGAGTACGGATAGCCATGTAGAAGTGATACAATGCAAAAGTAACTGTTGGAGATGGTCTGAGAGCCCTACAGTTTGAAGAATATTTTTCAGAAAAGCCCAACTGACTCAATCATTTGCGTTTTCTAAATCCACTTTGAGCACCATGAACCTTTTTTTTACCTTTCTTCTTCTAGTTAAGAGTGTGAATGACCTCCTGAGTTAGGATGATGTTTTCAGCATTGCCGCTACCCAGAATAAATGCACATTGAGTAGTGCTGACAAGCTCGCCTATTATACCCTGTAGCCTATTTCCCAGCACCTTAGTAATAATTTTAACTATTACATTTGCCACGGCAATGGGTCTAAAATGAGCAGGAGTCTCAGGACGGTCTTTGGTATGAGAGTGATTAGCACTTCGTTCATATATTGTGGAAACCAGGCTGTCTCAAAGGCTTTAGTCACAAAATTCACTACTGATGGACCAACGATTCCCTAGCATCGATTGAAGAAGACGGGAGGCAGACCATCAGGTCCAGCATCCTTATAAGTACCCATATCGAAACAGGCCTCCTCAATTTCTTTTTCACAGATGCATCTGTTAAGAAAAATGTTTCGCACTGGCAAGGAAATCTTACACCTGCACATATGATGTTCATCTTCCCTTGAATACCAATTAATAAAAAAAATTTGCATCATACCTTTAATCTCTCCCTCATCTGTCCTCCAGCTACCATCTGCCCACTTAAGTTAATTTATTTTTGCTCTATGTTTCCTTTTCAGTGTTGTAATGTGGTAAAATGGGTGTTACGCTCCCCTTATACTACCCATTGCAAATGAGATCTTTGGTGCCAGTACTTTTCTTCTTGCATTGAAATTTCCTGGTATTCTTCCTTAAGTTGCTTCTCAAGAGAAAAGTGGAAGAATGCCTGAATTCCAGTAAGTCGTTTTTGACATATGGATTTCTGGTAGAAACTATTACCAAAATGTGTTATGTTCCAATGACAGGATTTTTTCATAAGGTTATGACCTGCTTCCCCAAATTTTGATTATCCGACTCTCAACTTTCTTCCACAAATGCTTCAAAATTGCAATGTTCAAACCAAGCATTCTGGAAAATAAGAGGGGGTGGTCTTTTCCGCCTTTTCTGTGAGGGACTTAACTAGAGAAGTAGAGGGCTGTGGTCTGAATGAGTCTTGGGTAGATGTAGCAAGGTAGCTTATGGGAAGAGAGTTAGCCAGGATGAGGTGCACCAAGCTTGGTCCAGACGTTCCATGATATGTTTACCCTTGTAAATTGGACATGTCCATGTGCACCTTGGTCCCTGGAAATTAATCCCAATAAACTCACAGGCTTCAATCATTTTTCTCATGCTCTGAACATTCATCCCACCAATTGGCTTTCCACCTTTCTTGTCTTCCTGTTCCACCACTTGGTTAAAATCACCAATAAAACACCATGGGAATTTTATAATAACAGATAATCTCTCTATGTAGGCCCAAAATTCATTTCTGATTACCGGCGGTGGGGGTGAGTAAATTATTGAGAGAACCCAGCTGATATTATTCTCTTTTAGAACAGCTAGATTAAGGCAATAGTTTCTACTTGAAAGAAATGTTAAAGTGATCGCATTTTCTTGCCAAAAACACCATATGACCCCCATAAGCCCCTTGACTCAATACATATTCCTTTACTAAAGTATGTAAGTTGTACAATGCGTCTTGCCCTCTGACTACCAACACGCGTTTCTAATAGACACAAAATATCCGGCTTTTTTTATCACTTAACAGAACCTTGAGTTGAACAAAGAATTCACCTGATCCTGCACCACGGCAATTCCATGTCAATATCCGCATCAAAAAATCTGAGAGTTATGGTTTGAGGACATTCATGTCCTCATCTACGCCTCCATCAGGGGGTTCATCCCTTTGTAACATCCCGACTTTTCAGAAAGGGTAAAGTGGTAATTAGGTAATTTCACTATGACCTAATTATTATTTATCCTATTTAAAGTAATTAAAAAGGATTTAATTATTTGAAAGGGGATTTAGTTATTTAATTAATAGAATTAATTAATAACTATAAAAGGAAAATTTCCCCTAATTCCTCATAACACACATGATGCAAAATCTGATGATATACGCAGAAGAGCATCGCAGGTTGCCAGGAAGTGGAGGAAGGGAATCTTCAATCATGCGGCTAATCCGTCAAGATTATATGCAGACGACAGTAGAAGAAATCAATCATTGGGAGAAGACAATCGTTCCCATACTCTACGTTTTATAAACACTAAGTTTTCGTCTTAGCCCTAAAATCTGAATCTTGATCGTTTTTTGGGAAAAGTTTGAGCTTTAATTGTGTAGAGGGTGGTATTAATCATGTTGTTCCATTTATGAATCGTAGATTGTGCATAGAGGTTGTGGAACCAAAGGATTCAAGTTTTTGTTTTCAAGTTGGATTCGCTTTTAAATTGATAAAAGGTAAGGGGGTATTCTTAAATGGATTTTGGGTGTTCAATTGTATTTAATTATGTGTTTGTCTATCCATTAGTGTTCCTCTTATTATTGTTATATGTTTGTTTCTTTATGTCTATTTTTCCTTATATTGCCGTGAACCTACTGCGAAGAAGAAGAAAAATGGGACATGATTCAGATATGTTGCTGTTGCCGTAGCTGTGTGTATGTTGCTGGAGAAAAAAATACTCCCTCCGTCCCGCAATATAAGTCCTTTTAACTTTTTTGTGGGTTTCCCAAAATATAAGTATTTCTCACATTTCAATATAAGATTAATGCATTGTTTTCAATTTCACACTAAACAATGCAATATTATAAGTCACTCACAAAAAACAATACAATCTTTTGCCTTAAAATATTAAAAAGTAACTCATTTATGATTTTTCTTAATCTATGTGAAAAGTCCAAGAGGACTTATATTGCGGGTTGGAGGGAGTATAAAAAGAGGACTTGCAGACAATTAAATTATTGGAAAAGAAAGAAAAAAAAGTGTTTAATTATTCTTTTGTATTTTATTTCTTTATCTTATAAGATAAAGTTTCATTTGTTTTATCAAAAAATAAAATAAACGAAAATAAGATGTACATGTAATAGACAAGTGTCTAAAGTTGACACAATGTGATGACATAATGTGTAAGTACTTTGATAAAATTAATGTTGTAATAGGTATAAAGGTGTTTGGCGGGCGCTAAAGTGCTTGATTACCATGTTGTGATACTTTATTGTGTATAACCTGTTGTGTATGGTATGTATGCCTTTGAGGGCATTCTATGTTAATAGACAATGTCTAACTGCGACTTCTGGTAGCCTTGTCTCAGCACCACAACTGAGACCCTCTGCGGGGAGAAGGTGGGAGCACCAGAAGGCATTGTTTAGGCCTTGTGGGACATAGACTTAGTAGTCATTGATCCTTTTACAATGTGCTAGGTAGTGTAATTAGAATGTCTAGGACTAAAAGTCCTTAAGAAGCCTTTATGTGAATGAATCAGGTGGTTAGATCTAAACTCGTAAAAACATATTTGGTTGTCTAAAAGCTAAAACGTCAATATCATTGGTGAGGCACATTTTTTACAATGGAGCGTGGGACCCTTACCGCTTCTACGGGACTACGTGTAACTCCCACATGGATCATGAGTCCATGCCCCCATGAGTGGTGCCGCCCATATTATGGTGCGTTTCTCACCATGCGTAGTGTCCTTTGATATTGATGTAACAAACTTATGTGCGTGAGGATGTACTATGTGATCTAGTAGAGGGTGAGAGTGATCTCAATGCAACCTATGTGGTAGAGATTGTAGAATTTACTTGTTATGTATGATATGTTATATATTGTGTGTAACCATTTCTTCTACCCCTTACTAATTAAGGCTTACGTGTAAAATTAGATTAAAATTTAATTGTATGCGTGTCGGGCGTTCTTTTCCGTATATGGACTCGGTATCCGGGACAGGGGCGTCACAGTTGGTATCAGAGAGGCAAGTAACACCGCTGCATAGGATTTAAACTAAGGAGAGTTGGTTTAGCTATGTTAGGTACGTGAGATGGGAACCTTGGAGTTAGATCTTTTAGGTGTAGAACCTCTTATGTTAGTCCGCTAAGCACGGAACCCTATAAGGTTGAAGCATTTAAACCAAACCATGTTACCTAGAATTAAGTGAAACCCTTTAAGTACAACTTTGGGATCAGAGTCTTAGGCTTGCACCCTTAACTTGATGACCTCTTGGTTGGTTTCCCTTTACACTTTCTATTGTGACCTCTTCACGTTCTTTTACACATGAATATCTAAGATTATTTTTTTCTTGGCCTAAATTTGTAGAGAATTACATTTGACTCAACTTTACAAGTCCTCTACTTTCTCTTTTCACTCCTGTTTGGTTTGTGTATACCAAAATTCTTTGACCATGTTTTGATCGAGATGTGTTCCACATGAACTCCATATGCAGTCATATCCTTTCCAAGTGCTTCTTACTCATTTGAATTATTAGTGTTAAAGGCCTCTTGCTTTGGCACATAGTTTTCATCATACTCGTGTTTGGCGTTATCCAACATGAGTGAATGCTTCTGTTCCCAGGTTTTTCCCTTTAATATAAAACTGTTTTAACCGTCTCCAAAAATTCTGAACATTTTCAGTACTGTATATTACTATATTATTTACAATTTATCTTTTTACATCGACTCGATAACAATTATGGATTGTTCATAAAATACTTGTTAATGCCAGACATTTTGGTCAGAAAATATGCAGCAGCACCTTCACTTTTCTTCTGTTTTGAACATGTTTGACATCTTCAAATGACCTGAATTTTTTATATGTTGCAGAAAACAATTTTATCTACAACTGTTCCTTTGGAATCAAGTGAAAATTCCATTTTGTTTGACCATAATCTACAATTTGAGTCAATGTTTACCAATCTGGAAATTCTACAGCTTGTGCATTCGGCAGAAATAATTGTTTTTTTACCAACTACCTCACATTCAAAAATTCTAATAGTTTTATATCACCTGGGAAATCCAGTATCAAAATCTTTTCTCTTTGGATCGTTCTCAAATTCCTTTTCGTTTGGGTTGTACTAATTGATAATATCTGATCCGGAGTAAATATCATACACATCAACCTAAAAGGAATCCTCACCTCTTCGACTTAGGGTTTGGGCTAAGAGAGTATTATAAAAAAGAACAAAGACGTAACCTTCCTGTATGCCATGTTTGAAGTTCAAAACCTTTTAGGCCTTTTCTAGTAAATTACTTCCATTTGATTCCTCACATGAGATATTTGAGTTCAATAACTTTTCGTCATCTTCTGTCATGAATTATCTCAGAGACATATCTTCATAAGTTCTTCCTTTGAACAAGTTCTTACCTTTTTACTTTCCAAATCAATGAAGCAAGTTCCTCTCTAATATTGTATTGGTGCATTCCTATTCTTTATTTCAAAATCTAATATTAAAACATTATCCTTACTTGTGTTCATTCTCAGCTTCCCTCCTAAGGGTAGTGTTGATTTTATAATCTTTCCCTCTATTGCTACTTATTCTTTCAAGGTATGCATCTTATCTTCTTACCAGTCGGATCTTTAATCCCACATTGACATCCATCTTCAGTTACTTATCTTTAACCTTCGAACAATTTATGCTAAACCGGTTTTAAGCAGAAGATAGTCTTTGCCAAGGTGCCTTCCGAACCTATCTAGCCAATCAACTTAGGAATTCCTAAACTTCTGATTTTCCAATTCAGATTAATGTACCTGGTACACTTCAATTTTAACTCTCTTTCAGGCCATTTAGAGCCATGAACCGCTAGATACACCTTTTGACTTCCCATCTTCTGTTTTGGTGTTTCTATTACAATTTTGTTACACCGGTTGAATGTCTATTTCATTTTAATCTTTTCATTACCACATGAGGAATGACCTTGGGCAGTTATTCCTTGGCAGTGTACTATTTCTCTCGAGCAGTGAAACTTTGAAATCTTGAATTGGATCACCAACGATCTTTCACACTTCCCTTAAAAGTTTGAATTAATTCTTTGAAATCAAACTTTATCTGACAGTTCTTAAAAGTCTTTTCCCCTTCACTTAAAAGCTTGCTTACCGCTTACTTATTTGAACTTTTGATTTTTTTTCTTCAATATCTTGAGGAAATCTCTATTCCTCTTTTCAACATTGAGATAACTCAACCTCTCTTGAATGATGCAAACTTGGACACTTCTTGACAAGTGTACATTTCGTCCAGAGACCTTATTGGGTGTACTGGGTTGTCTCCATAGCTCCTTCATGTTGAGATCCTTGCTCTCCTTTTTGATTTGTAAATTGTCCAGTCTTTTTGGTGCTCGACCTTGAACCTTTGCTTTGCTTCTCAGTTGTATGATGATTCATCACATCCACGTGAACCGAGGATTTTCCAAGATCGCCAACAACCACTTTGTTAACCATACAATTAACAATCAAGGTCACATTTCTAATGTTCTCAAGCTCAGTGTTCCCTTTCCATGCATTGGGAATACTCCCAAGTCCATCATATGGCGCTCCCCTTATATCCCCACTTTCTAAGGGTATATGTAAGACCTCAACATCTTCCTTTCAAGTGGTCTAAGTTCCCTTGCATACCACCATTACTTGAAGAATCCCACTCTCTCAAAAGAATCTCATCTGCATGACAATCCTTTTGCTTCTTCCTTGCTGGCCACCTTTTTAATTATGATAGAATGCCTCATCCTTCATTTTAGAACCAACTTCAACTTTCCTCAACATGGGATCATCTTGTTTTTTTCTTGTAACCTATGCAACCTCCCTTGTTTTGTGAACTTATTGCCCTTTCTTCGGATTACCAAGTTGACATACCACTTTGGTACTCAACTTTTCACCTCTCAACTTTATTCATTTTCCAAATTAACACTTTTTGGCTTAAGGATTGGATCAGACCTTCAGAAAAAAGTATGGCAATTCCTGTTCTCCACCCCCAAGGAATCTCGCAAGTCCTTTGGCTGGGATCCTTCTAGTTCTTCAGCAAACTTATGGTGCCATGATGGAAATTGAGATCCAGAGAAGTCAAGTGTGCCAGAAGTGTGGTTTCGGCTAGGAAGATTCAGCTTCCCGGGTATAGATTAGCAGGAGCAAGTAAACTGTGTTGAAATGTTGATTGCAAGATTTGAGGCAGTTGATGAGTTCAGGAGGGAACAAGACGAAGATCCAGTGGTTTTCATTTACAAGAAAGTGGCCACAAACGAAACCCGCCAGTGGTCACAAGTTAGAGGAAGATGACAACTTATGGCATCGGAATCGTCTCTGGGATTCGAATGCGGTAGATCTGAGGAAGAAGGTGATGTATAGAGCCACAAGATAGTGGTTGCAGTCATCCAGGAGCAACCAAGATGTACTGAGAGCTGGAACAATACTATTGATGATCTTTCATGAAGATAGAAATAGAAGCGTTGTCTACAAAAATAGTTACCACGTCAACACCCAGATGCCACATTTGAAGCTCTACATGGAAGAAAGCATAGAACTCTAGTTCTGGGTTGAAGTGGAGCAAAGATAGAATACGAGACCAGAGTTGACATAGCAAGACAACGAGAAGATTGAAATTGATCTTTGCAACCTCAAGTTGGCTCAAGACAAGCAGAAGAGTTGGGAAAATGAGAGAAGAGGACGGTTAGAGTCTGAAGTTAAGATAAAGTGTATCTAAAAATGTCCCTCATGTGTCAGTGATAGGGAAATGTTTAACCGACTTAGATGTGGAAGCAAGCATTGACCTCGAAATGGTTGAAGGGACTTTGACCTACACGGAAGAATCAAGTGCAATTTTGAGCGGTAGATGAAGAAAGTTGAGAAAGAAGATGTATAACTAGTCTTGGTTCGGTGAAGCAGACTCACACCGTCGGGGAAGACATTAGAGTTAGAAGAGGAGACACATCGCAAAGTCTAGAGTTCAAGTACCTCCAGTTACGTTTGAGTTTCAAGGACGAAACTCCTCTTAAGGGGGGAGGAATGTAGCATCCTGGCTTTTCAGAAAGGGTAAAGTGGTAATTGGGTAATTTCACTATGACCTAATTATCATTTATCATATTTAAATAATTAAAAAGGATTTAATTATTTAAAAGGGGATTTAGTTATTTAATTAATAGAATTAATTAATAACTATAAAAGGAAAATATCCCCTAATTCCTCATAACACACACGACGCAAAATCTGATGATATACGTAGAAGAGCAACGCAGGTTGCCAGGAAGTGGAGGAAGGGAATCTTCAATCTCGCAGATAATCCGTCAGGATTTTGTGCAGACGGCAGTAGAAGAAATCGATCACTGGGAGAAGACGGTCGTTCCCATACTCATCGTTTTATAAACGGTAAGATTTCGTCTTAGCCCTAAAATCTGAATCTTGATCGTATTTGGGGAAAAGTCTGTACTTTAATTGTGTTGATGATGCCAAGAAGTGAACTCGCCCACGTGGTACCTCTGTAATAGCCAGGCATTAAGTGTAGAGGGAGAAAGACCGTCCAAAGAGTCGAGTGTCCTAGCAGCTAAGCCGGAGCAGCTCGGGTACTCTTCCCGACCCCTCAGGATAGGCCTCTGCATGGGGATCAACCTGAAAGCAGGATAAATACAAACACTATCCCGACTTCTACATGTTGGCTAGTACTTGTGCTCAAAACTACTCATGTCCGACTTACTGGTCGGCCTAAGTCCCCTTCAGGCCAAGCTTCCTGCACGTGCAAGAGTCCAAGATGATATTTGCTCGGTTACCCTCCCTAACCTCCGTAGGTCGGGCAACCCACAGAAGGGTTCGGCTCAGGCCAGCTAGGTTGGTCTGAATAAACCCTTAGTCTTATTTCCTCCACGTGTATGATAAACAGATGGTTGTGGAAGGAATCCTGAGTCTTAAAGGCTCCAATCTTCATCACTTAATATGAATATTTGACTATCAAAATTATCTCCTAAAATCAAGAAGATCAACTAGTCATAATCTTTTTCCTTATGGAACACGCCAATCATGAACACATCATACTCTAATCCTAGGGCACAAGCCCCTCTATTTAAACAATGCCTAAGTAACCACGGAGACTTGATTCCAATCTCAACATTGGATGCGTAGGCAGCTTGATCACTATCAAGTGCAGTCTAAATCTTCCCCAAAATATCCCCTCTCTCCCTGTTTTCTGTATTCAAAGAGCACCCTTAGGTTATCATCAAGAGAAGGAGCCTTAGGTTTATACAGATGAGTTTTTGGAATCGTCAATTGGCGTTAGAATGAGGGTTCTTTATTTGATAATCTCAGGAAAAGCTCCAAGATCAACATGGTAACTACACGACAACATGCAGCCAATGGTAGCAACGCCAATCATGCGACGGAATCAAATGCTAACAACAACCAGAACCAGCAGTAGGAAGAAGTCTCTCTTGACACAATCCACCAGGCGTTGGTGAATCAACTTACGGCTTTAGATGACGCAACAAAAGAGGCTGTCCTCAATGCAGTATTGGCAGAAGAGGATAAATAAGATAAGTATCTGGAAGATCTTGAGGAAGAGGACCCACTTGAGGAAAACTCGCAGGATCAGAATCTGCAGGGCAGGGATCCATCAGGGGAGAATTCATAGGAACATGATCTGGAGGAGGATGACCCCAATGATATGACCTGGCTGCAAACTCATTCTCCTCCTAGGCATAAAAGGGCCATGAGGGATGATCCATCAACTTCATCAAATCTGAGAAAGCAGCTGGTCATGCCCCAGGCGATGGAAGCAGCTCGCGCCGAGCTAGATGCCATAGTCGGAAGTAGATCTGCACTCCTTTCTCTCTAATCCCCTTTTTCTGAATAGATTGGCAACTACCCCCGACCGACAAGGTTCAAGATCCCAAAGTTGGAACCCTATGATGGAACCAAAAACCCTCAGGACCATTTGTTCCAGTATCTTACGCACATGAATCTCGACAGTGGTCCCGATGAGATGAAGTGCAAGAAGTTTCCAGCGTTGCTTACTGGCCGAGCTCGTGAATGGTTTACAAAGATACCGCCCAGAACCATCTACAATTTTGATACTTTAGGAAAAATGTTCCTCAACGCTTTATCGTGGCAAAACCGTTTCAGAAGAATATTCTACCCACTTGTTTTCTCTTAAGCAGAAGAAAGACGAAACCGTGCTGTAGTACCTTAAGCGGTTAAGTGAGGAGTCACTTTAAGTACGAGATGCCAATGACCATGTTCGGATCGCGTCCTTTGTGGCAGGACTACGTGAAGGAAGGCTATATGCTAAGTTTAGCAGCAAGCTCTCTGCGTCTATGAAGGAGTGCATGGAGATAGCGTTCAAACACTATCAAGGAGAAGAGGCGAACTGGCTGAAGCGAGAACAGGAAAAGTCAGAGTCCAAGAAAGACAAGGTCGATGGTACTCCCAACAAGAGAAGGAAGTCATCTGGAGATCGAACGATCGGATCATCTGGGGACAATCCGAGAGAAAGAGTGCCTTGAAGCCGTGAGACTTCACAGTGTTAAACAGGCCTCGTGAAAAAGTGCTCGCCATCATGGAAAGAAAGGGGCTAGCAAAAACTCCTACACTACTGCGAATCCCCCTGGACAGAAGAGATCAGAGCAAGTTTTGTACATATCATCAAGATACTAGGCATACTCTGGATAGCTGTAGAGATTTTCAAAAGCATGTGGAGGCAGCAATTGTAGAAGGAAAGTTGGATGAGGTCATGGAGCGACCCCGATATGGCGAACACCCAGGACGGCGGGATTACCCACAGAGGAACTACAACCAGGATCGTAATCGGCAGGGAGAGCCCCAGCAAAGAAGAGATCGGTCTCCAGATAAGGATCAGCAGATGGATAATCGGCTGATTAACACCATCAACACTATTGTGGGAGGCCCTGGAAGTGCATTCGAGGTCGGTAGCCTAAATGCCCGATCAGGGGATGTCCAGGCAAGCAGGGGAAGTCAGGTCCCTTTTCAGGAAGTAAGCTATGGGCCAAGGGACCCACTCCCTCTGGTCCCGAACAATGAAGGTCTGGTCATAGAAGTTGTGGTTAACAAGAATCTGGTAAAGAGGGTTTGCGTCGACACTGGTAGTGCTGTCAACGTCATGTACTTTGCAGCCTTTCAGGCAATGGGTCCAAAGGAGTCTGAACTGACTCCTATTTCTGCGCCTTTGTTTGGATTTGCTGGTTCTCCTGTTCATCCCATGGGAAAGGTTCGGTCGCAACAACGTTTAGGAAGGAATCAGGGGGAAGGACTCTCAGGGTCAACTACGTTGTGGTCAATTCATCGTCAGCATACAACATCATCCTAGGAAGGCCTGCTCTGATTGATCTGTGGGCCATGATCTCCCCAGCTCATATCAGTCTGAAGTTCCCGACCATCCGCGGCTCGGTAGAGATCAAAGGAGATATGGAGGTCGCTCGAAGTTTCTATGCAGCCACTATCAAGGACAAAGGAATTGTTTTAGCCTGATCGATTCGGAAAATCTTTATCATTTGTTGCTTTTCCTAGACTTTCTCTTTTTTGCAATTTAGTTATGTTCATTTTTCATTATCTGCCTTGGATATTTCTGCTTCTTGGATGTTTTGCTTCATGGAATAAATTCTACCGTCTGTCGTTTACTTGCTTCCTTATCCCAATTTATAAGTCCATAAGGGCCATCTAACCGGATACTCCGCCCTAAAACTTTAATTGAGAAGTCAGCACTAGCCTGGCCCTGCTAGTCCTTAAAACTTCATGCGATAAGTCAGACCGACCTGGCCCCATTCACCGTGTTCTTAAACGAGAAGTCAGCACTAGCCCGGCCCTGCTCGTCCTTAAACTTCACGCGAGAAGTTAGTCCGACCTGGCCCGGCTCGCAGTGTTTTTAAACGAGAAGTCAGCACTAGCCTGGCCCTGATCATCCTAAAAACTTCATGCTAGAAGTCAGTCTGACCTGGCTCGGCTCGCCATGCTGTTATGTAAAATTCATCTAACCTAACTCCATTTACCCAAAAAACTGTCAGACAAAGTCCTATAGGTCATAAGCTAACATAGAACTCAAGCTGATCTTGGGATAATTCGGATTCAAATACCCAAACTCACGAATAGAGTTCGGCCTTAGATACAAACATAAGTGTGCAGTCGGAAGATTAAGAATTGCATACAGGGAGTCATTAACTAACTTAGGTTTGCACGACCCGAACCCCCGCGTTGGGCTCAGCAACACGCGTGATCTAAACAAGTATACCATCCAAAAGTTGAGACTAATAAATGGCATACAGGGGGGCACACACTCCTCTGATATAACAAAACAACAATAAAAAACAAAACATAATTCAAAACGTTTTTTACTATAATATCAAACAAAATCAAAATACAAATTCTTTCTAACTTTAAGAGTCTAGGGTCGGACACTTCTGAGGCTTGGACAACGGAGCTGAGCTAGGCACAACAGCATGTTTGGTACTGTATTTAGAAACAATGTCCACCCCAGCCTTGAAGTCCCTCACCACTCATCATAAACCTAGCGTGTACCGGGTTTGTAATAAACCTTCTTAGGAAGATCATCTATAACGAGGGAAGGATACTGAATCTTTTCCTTGTCTACTCCCTGGGTGTACCCGTGGTTCAGGACGGGGATTAGCAACATCCTTAGGGCCGCAACAAAGTCCCTGGAGGCCTTATACTTCTAGATGGCCTCGGCACATCAAACCGGGATGGTAGCCTCTAGGTCAGCAAGTCTTGCTTGGAGGTCGGTGACCTCCATCTCTTTCACCTTTTCCTCGGCAAGCCCATGCGCCAAAGACTTCAGCTCTTCCTCCTGACCCAAGAGTTGGGCTTGCAGAGCCTTCATTTCTGCGTCCTTAAGCTTAGCAACCGCCTTGAACTCTTCCCGAGTCTGCCTCAGCTCGGAAGTCTTACTCTTTTGGGCAGCTAGGTCTGCACAGGCCTTTCCCAGCCTCTTGAAAACTTCCTCACCAATCGTAGCCCCCCTGAGCATACAAATAGAAACAATCAGGATCATGAATAGCTCAGCTTTAAAGTAGAAAGAGGGAAGAGTTGCTTACCAGTTCCACTGTCTTACAACCTATAATCACCAATTCTTCATCAGACATATTGGCAACCCTCTGCTTCTCAAAAGCAGCCTGAGCCCCCGCGGAGGCCTTAGACTTGCCTCTCTACGGGGGACGACCTTTGTGAGGGATCTGCCTTGACCGCCCTTTCTTCCCCAGCGCCAAGCCTTTTTCCATCACCTTCTTAGCCTCTTTGGGATTGACCTGTCCCTGAGGGGGAGTAGACGAAGAAGTACCTATCTCATCCACGACAGGATCCTCTACAGACGCAATCCAGACCGATGGATTCGGCACCGTCTGACGAACCACCACCTCCCTCTCTGCTCCTGTCAGCAAAGTCGGCCATTGCAAATGTGAACAAAGCATTAGTCAGGTAGAAGTGTAAAAACATTAGCAAAGCTAAATTATAAAAGATAGGTCCCTACAGGAGTTCCACTCGGCCTTGGTAAATTCCACGTAAGGGTCAGGCCCCGCATCCTCCGGCCGAGCAGTCGTAATCAGATCATCGTATAGATTCTGCCACTCGATGGAGTACCGACTCCCAGATCTTCTCCACCAATGTGTCTGGTAAATCCTGACGATCATCTTTGGCTAGATCGGCCGTGTTCCACATGCTCAGCTTGGGGTGACCTTCTTGGTGTACGTAGAAGAATCTCTCATTCCACCGTTTGAAAGAGTTCGTGCCTGGGGAAGTATAGGAATGTCAGATGACTTCCCTGCCTCCTGGAAAAGTAATACCGGTAGGGGTGGTCCTTTACCCCTACACGGTGGTAGAAGTGCATAAACTTCTTTACACTAAATTTTAGGTTTAGTAACCGGCACCAGATAGCAAACCCAGTAATGGCCCTGATGCCATTAGGGGCTATCTGGGAAATCCCGAGTTCATAGTACCGGAGTACAGCAAGGAGGGCAGGGCAGAAAGGTAGCCTTAAACCTACCTCGAAGTATTCTCGGTGAACTGTACAGAAACCCTCCGGTGGGTCAGGAGCAAACAAATGCGGTTCCGAAGGCAATGTCGGGGCAAATATTTCGTTATCAACCTCATATCGCTCGCATATCTCGTCCAGATCCTCTTGACCCAAAATGGACCCAACATCTCTACTATCCGCAATAGCCATCTCAGTCAGACTTAGGGTTCCAGCAAAAATAAGGTTTATATCTATTGACGAAGGAAATTGAGCAATAAAGATAAATTATGAAAGGAGAAACACTTACTTGCAAAATAGATTTGAAGATGGAAAGATGAAAAAAGGCAATCGGAAACCGGCAGTAGACCCTCTGATTTAATAGCCAACGTTATTTTGAAATGATTGATATGACGGGGTTATAACCCCCCACTCACCTCAAAAAATGGCCCTAATTAATGTTAGTGGGCAACGATGCCTCGTTTCCTGGAATAGCTATAATCGCGTCATAGTCAGCTTCGCCACCTGGCACTTCAAATTCAAAACCTACAAGTTAAACACCTAAGCCACCCTTAGGCAGATCCGAGCTGACCAACCAAAGCTCGGCTGGATATGGGGAGCTTATGACGATGCCAATAGGTGAACTCGCCCACGTGGCACCTCTGTAACAGCCAGACATTATGTGTAGAGGGAGAAAGACCGTCCAAAGACTCGAGTGTCCTAGCAGCTAAGCCAGAGCAGCTCGGCTACTCTCCCTGACCCCTTAGGATCGGCCTCTGCTTGAGGATCAACCTGCAATCAGGATAGATACAAACACTATCCCGACTTCTGCATGTCAGCTAGTACTTGTGCTCAAAACTACTGGTGTCTGACCTTACTGGTCGGCCTAAGTCCCCTTCAGGCCAAGCTTCCTGAACATTCAAGAGTCCAAGATGATTTTTTCTCGGTTACCCTCCTCGACCTCCATAGGTCGGGCAACCCACAGAAGGGTTCGGCTCAGGCCAGCTAGGTCGGTCTGAATCAACCCTTCGCCTTATTTCCCCCATGTGTTAATAAACAGATAGTTGTGGAAGGAATCCTGAGTCTTAAAGACTCCAATCATCATCACTTAATACGAATATTTGAATATCATATTTATCTCCTAAAATCAAGGAGATCAACTAGTCATAATCTTTTTCCTTAGGGAACACGCCATACTCTAATCCTAGGGCACAAGACCCTCTATATAAACAATCCCTAAGGAACTACGGAGACTTGATTCCAATCTCAGCATTGGATACGTAGGTAGCTTGATCACTATCAAGTGCAGTCTAAATCATCCCCAAAACATATCCTCTCTCTCTCTCTCTATTTTCTGTATTCAAGGATCACTCTTAGGTTATCATCAAGAGAATGAGCCTTAGGTTTATACAGACGAGTTTTTGGAATCGTCATGTGTAGAGAGTGGTATTAATCATGTTGTTCCATTTATGAATCGTAGATTTTGCATAGAGATTGTGGAACCAATGGATTTAAGCTCTTGTTTTCAAGTTGAATTCATGTTACGCCCCGTTCCTAGACACCGAGTCCTTTTCTCCTTCTTCTTGTCAACGGTAAACTCCAACACCATCATCTCTATGGTTACCTAACATTCTGATAGATCAGGAAGGATCAGAATATTACTATGTGGTCTAAAGAGATCATATCTTAAAAGGAAGGAAGCCTAAAAGACTCTCTGATACCAACTGTAACACCCCGTTTCTGGACACCGAGTCCTTATCCGGAAAAGGACTGTTCGGCACGTATAAAATAAAATAAATTCCACTTTATACGTAAGACTCTACTACGTCGTATCGAGTTAAGCAAAATGGAAGCAAAAGACTCGGGTATATTTTCTTTCAAATAACCAAGAATAGAAATTCAATATCTAAAAGAAGAAATGTAACATTTATTACATTGGAAAGCAAAATGAAACCAAAAAGTACGAAAATCTCCAAGGAAAACTAAAAGAATATTACAACGTTTCCGAACAATTCTAAATCATAAGTGAAAGCAAGAATAAATAAACTCTTCAACTCCGGCGTCCTTAAACGTCGTCATCAAAGTCCTCCTCGAACTCCGGATTTACATGTTCGTCTTCTCAAACCAAACACATAAATAAACATGTGTTTGAGGTAAGTACATTGTACATAGTAAGAAGTAGAAGCTGCAGATTAACTAAGGCTCTTCAACAAGTTTTATTATAATAATTATCTTTATGAGACTGACTCGATCTAAGGTTCATTTCATGCCCATCGACATGTCATGACTATACGTTTCTAGCTTAGCTTATCTTGGTTACGTCATCACTCAAGGACTCTATGCATGATGAATATCCATCATGAGATATACATGCCAACTATGGTGATTAGCACTGATAGTCCCGGGATCTCCCCAGTATACATATATGTTCGATGAATTTCCTCCACTACCCTTCAGCCTTTTGAGCCAGTAGTGTTGTTCACCTTTTATGAGCGTATCACATCGCCGATATGGATTAGTGCCTAACCGAGAATAAGTGACGTTTTATCTTTTACTACACTTATGCAATTATTATTGTGCAATAACTAGCCAACTAAGTGTTTTGAAAGTGAAACTCACCTTAACAACTCTACTCCATCACTTAGACAGCTAGACATCAGATCCTTACAAGTACACAGACATTGATGAGCTCTAGTTCATCAAAGCACAAGCCCTTTCATGCTCTTCCGACGGATCCAAACTTCAACTCCCTTTAAGAGTACATCTGGTGCCGAAACTAAATGAATCGGAAGCTCAATCGAGGCTTGTTCAAGCTTAATTAATGTTATAAGATCAAAGAATTAACATTTAAAACTCATTACATAACTTAAAACAACATTCTCCTCAAAACAGGGCCCAGTGCGCCTACATTGGGTTCAGTGCGCACGCACTGAGCCTCTGTATGTAAAACTTTGAATTCTGTACGTCTAGTGCACCAGCACTGGGTCTGGTGTGCCCGCACTAACTCTCTGAATGTAAAAATTCAGCTTCTGGTCCTTCAGTGCGTCCGCACTGGGCTTGGTACTCCCGCACCAAGCGCGGAAACTTCCCAAAAACTCAGTTTTTGAACCCTAATAGATCCATAATCGTTCTCAAACTTATTCAACATCAATATACTCAGAAAATAGCAGAAAAACTTGACCTTTACAGGACCATAACATCCTATGATTCTTAAACAACTCGTAGCATGAATTCTAACATCTAAAACATCAACAAAATCACAACTTAAACCATATAAGCCGTAATTAACGTGTAAGAAGACGCTCTTACCTTTTGACAAGCTAATCCAATTCCAAATCCTCCGAAAATCAACAGAAACTCACAGTTTTGCAGAGAAACCTATATGATAAAATCCAAATTTACATTAGAATCGATCACAAGCTTCTAACACATCGAGACTACGAGAGACATGAGTTTTGATCCATCAAACTCATCCAAAACATCAGTTAGGTCGAAAATCATACCTCGAGAAAAGCTCCAACTTTCTGGTGCTAAAACGACGCCCCCCTCACGACGATTCCAACGCTCTACTCGAATCTGAAAACGGTTGAGATTCGACTTAGAAAATGGAAGAAATGTCTCGGCCTTTTCTCCAAACTCTCACACGCAGAAAGAGGGATAGTGGAAGAAGGAAATTATAATTCGAAAGGTTAGGGAAACTAGTGGGATTTATTTTTCTTTAAATAGGAAAAATCTCAATAATTTACCTAATCCCTTATTTTCCTTAATTACCCTTAAAAAATCAGATTTTCCTTAATATATATATATATATTTATCCCGTAAAACTTAACTCCAATAAAATAAGTCAGAATAATAATATTTCGTTTTACCAAAATGTCACGTCTGTCTTTTCCCGAAAATCGGAATATTACAATTCGCTTTTAAATTGCTAAAAGTAAGGGGGAGTTCTTAAACGGATTTTGGGTACTCAATCGCATTTAATTATGTGTTTGTCTATCCATTAGTGTTGCTCTTATTATTGTTATATGTTTGTTTCTTTATTTTTAATTTTCTTTATATTGCCATGAACCTACTGCGAAGAAGAAAAAAATGGGACATGATTCAGATATGTTGTTGTTGCCGTAGCTGTGTGTATGTTGCTGGAGAAAAAAATATTTAAAAAATAGAGAACTTGCAGACAATTAAATGATTGGAAAAGATAGAAAAAAAAAAGTTTAATTATTCCTTTTTATTTTATTCTTTTTCTTATAAAATAAAGTTTCATTTGTTTTATCAAAAATTAAAATAAACGAAAATAAGATGAACATGTAATAGACATATGTCTAAAGTTGACACAATGTGATGACATAATGTGTAAGTCCTTTGATAAAATTAATGTTGTAATAGGTATAAATGTGTTTGACGGGCGCTAAAGTGCATGTTCACCATGTTGTGATACTTTATTGTGTACAACCTATTGTGTATGTGCCTTTGAGGGCATTCAATGTTAATTGAAAATGTCTAACTGTGACTTCTGGTAGCCTTGGCTCAGCACCACAACTGAGACCCTCTGCGGGGAGAAAGTGGGAGCACCGGAAGGCGTTTTAGGGGCCCTTTGGGACATTGACTTAGTAGTCATTGATCCTTTTACAATGTGCTAGGTAGTGTAATTAGAATGTCTAGGACTAGAAGTCCTTAATAAGCCTTTATGTGAATGAATCAGGTGGTTAGATCTAAACTCGTAAATACATGTGTGGTTGTCAAAAGCTAAAACATCAATATCATTGGTGAGGCACATTTCTTACATCAAAGCACGGGACCCTTACCGCTTCTACGGGACTATGTGTAACTCCCACATGGATCAGGAGTCCATGCCCCCATGAGTGGTGCCGCCCATGTTGTGGTGCATTTCTCACCATGCGTAGTGTCCTTTGATATTGATGTAATAAACTTATGTGCGTGAGGATGTACTATGTGATCTAGTAGAGGGTGAGAGTGATCTCAATGCAACCTATGTGGTAGAGATTGTAGAGTTTACTTGTTAAGTATGATATGTTATATATTGTGTGTAACTGTTTCTTCTACCCCTTACTAAGTATGTATGTACTTAACCCCTCTTCTCTCTTGTCCCCACCCCGAGAAGGTGGTGCTTTCGTAGGTCGCTGAGTAGTGAACCGGAGATGATGCTGATGATGTCTACTGTCTTTACTTTTAGTTTACTTCTGGGTATAGATTCTCTTGTCCTTTGTAACGATGGAGATCAATGGTTTGAGTTTATGGTTAACGATTTGTAATGGATACATTTTTATTTGATGATTATAATAAGTCTTTGATGGTGTAATAGATGCAGCATGTATTACTTTCGATCATTTTAGCAGTTGTTTAAGTATTCGTGTCAGTCATTTTACCTTCAACTTGTTCTCTGATGTATGCTTACGTAAGGCTTACGTGTATAATTAGATTAAACTTTAATTATATGCGTGCCGGGTGTTTTTTTTCAGATAGGGACTCGGTATCCGGGACAAGGGCATCACACCCTTAGTCTCCACATGGCAACATTTTGACCATCATCTTTATGCTGGTGGTTACCTGTTTGATTTGTTTTTTGTTTATCTGGAGGCTTGGATTTATAGACTGAAGTGCCGCTGTCTTTCAGTCCCATAACTCCCCAAAATTATCTCTCATCTGCCTCCCTTCTCTACGGTCTTGGTGCTTCTCTTTCACGTTAGACATATCATATAATGGTGTGTTGGGCACCCTTGCAGTTTTTGGGTTACCTGATGTTGTTGAAGGTCGTTTGGTTGGCATGGTCGTTGCCTTATCATTGTATGTGGATCCCTTGTGTTTCATTGTCTCTGAATGAGAGCCTGTTCCTTTGTCTGTTTCCACTCCCACTGTATCCAATTTCGATTTCTCTTTGTTCCCATTGGAACCTTCCTTCCTTAAAAGTGAGACATTCGGTTCTTTAAAGTTCGTTCCTACAGCATCTAGTTGATTATGCAAATCCCTTACATCTTCCATTGTTTCACTTTCTCCTTGCTGTTCCATCACCTGATCCTCTTCATAAAGCACGTTGAACCTCGAACCTGAAGCTCTATCATTGTTAATTCAATTTCCATCCTGTTTTTGTCTCCAAGTGTTATAATTTTTTTGTGGCTCACCATTTTGTCTATCTTGTTGCCTGGGCTCTTGCCTTTCACCCCGACCCCTCTGTCCAACATTAGGTCTTCTTCTCCGGTTTGTGGCTATCATCTCTGGACCAAAAGGGCGTTCCAGGGTTGGACCAACTGGATTACTAGTGCAACACCCCAAAATTTGGGTTGTTAACGAAACATATTTTGTAATATTATTTTGGTTATACTATTATAAGGACTAGCGCTGACTATTATAATGTGGAAATGTATATAAATATATGGAAACGTATTATATTTTTTAATTATTATTTTATGAACAATTAAAAGCAAATATAACGAGATATATATATATATATATATATATATATATATATATATATATATATATATATATATATATATATATATACATACATTTTGAAACTATGCACATAGTTGGGGAAAAGGTAATGCTTGGACAACTGCCGTTGGAGATTCAAATTTTTTTAGGAAATATTAATTAAACAAACAATCAATAATTTAGGTGATAACATGTTGGTTGTTGCAACAAAATTTTAAAAGTTTAAAATATAAATTTTGCATCTTATCTTTCATCACTAGTAAGGGGGTTTAGCATTATAAATAGAATGGGGTGTGGGACAAAATCATGTAGCCAGAAGAGAGGACAGAGAAGGAATACCACAGTAATTGTTGATATCAAAACATAGCACTGTGAGTTCCATTTTTTTTAACCGTGTCAGTGTGCTGCTCATTTTTTTTTTACATCCTAAGCATGGAGTGCAACTGTGTCTATATATATTAACAATTCGTTGATTGTGTTGATGACTATATTGTTTTAATTGTGTTAATCAATTCATCTATTTTTTTTCTTAGATTCAAATCCACATGCATGTTTGATATGCCGTAACCTTTTGGCATAATTTCGAAGGCACTGACCGTAATATTTCGATTTTAGGAAGAAGGCGGACGTGTCGTTTTAAAACTAAAAATATTATTATTTTGACTTCTTTTATTGGAGTTAAGTTTTATAAGATATATATATATATATATATATATATATATATATATATATATATATATATATATATATATATATATATATATATATATATATTTATTTATTTATTTATTTATTTATTTATTTATTTATTTTTATTTTTATTTTTAGGGGAATGAGGAGAAGACAAAAATATTTCATCAATTAAGTAGAAGAATGATCTTTTGAAACTTTTGCATAAAGATAAAAATATTTATCTACTATCGAAATTCACTTGTGTTCAAATTCATTTAGTTAAATTCATTTGCCGAAATTCATTTGTCGAAATTCACTAATTTTCAAAATTCATTGTCGGGATTCACTGATTTTGGGATTCATCATCAAATTCACTTATCGAAATTCACCGATTTGGGATTCACTAGGAGATTCACCGATTTTCGAGATTCACCGTTTGTCCTTCTCGCTATAAAAATTATGCGATTGTCCTTCTCCTTATAAAAATATATAGTTGTCCTGTTGCTTAATAATATTTCAGATTGTGTCCTTATCCCTAATTTCCCATTTTTTTTAAGGAAATGATTTTAATGATTAAGGGAAAATAATAAGATAGTATTATTTTTGGGATTTGTTATTTAAGGAAAATAATCCCATTAGTTCCCACAACCAAAAAGAATTCAGAATTTCTTCCTACGTTCCTTGTAATCACCGTGTGTGAGCAAAAATTAGGGCTGAGAGATTTTCTATCAGTTGCTAAGTCGGATCTCAATCGTTTTCAGATCAGAGTAGAGCAACGGAATCGTCGTGAAGAGAGCGTCGATTCAACACCAGAAAGTTGGAGTTTTCTTAAGGTATGTTTTAAGCCCTAGGGGCGTTGTTGTTCGAGTTTGTTGGATTCAAACTCATCAATTCGTAGTTTTGTTGTTATAGAAGCGCGTGATCGTATCTAATTTAATTATGGATTGATCACATAGGTTTCTGCAGAAAATGATCAAGTTTTGCTGCAGTTTTTCTGAGTTTTAGATTGGGATTAGCTTGCTAAATGGTAAGAAGCTCTTCCTACGATTTAATTATGGTTTAGAGTAGTTAGATCATGTTTTTGAAGCGTTTTTATATCAAGGTTTTACCTAGATGTTGTTTATGGATTAAGGGATGTTAGGATCTGAGAAAGTTGTATTTTTAAGTGGTTTTTCTGATATAATTCGTGTAGAACATGTTTGGATTTGAGTAGAAATCGTTATGGGTCGAAAATCAGGTTTTGTAGGGTTTTTCTGCGTTGAATTCGCACGCATTCACTGGAATGCGCACGCATTCCTGTTACAGGTTGCAAGGCTTTACTTTATGTCTAAACAATGTGCACGCATTCAGAGCAATGCGCACGCATTCATGGTTCAGGCTATAGGAGTCTTTTAGTTTCAGGATCAATGCGCACGCATTCACCAGAATGCACACGCATTGGTGGTTCAGAGTTGTGCAGGATGCTCACAGCATGAACAATGCGCACGCATTGCAAGCCATGCGCACGCATTGCTCGAGCAGAGAGTTTCAACAGGTTTTTAGACAGGGAATGCGCACGCATTCCATAAAGATACGAACGCATTGCCCCCAATTTTTAATAAAACTTTGTTTAGGCTATGTAATGAGATTTTAAACGTTGTTTCGTGATCCAATAACATTAATTAAACATGAACAAGCCCCGTGTTAGGAACATTTTATTATGTTTTGATGATGGCCATACTAACTGTTATAGCAAGCCTGAAATAAGTTAGAATTCTCTGTATAAGTCTTTACTTAGAGTCCGACATGTTGTATAAGTTGAGTCGACAAGTATTGTACTAGTTGGTAGGGCGGCAAAGCAAAAGCAGATATTCGGCAGAGTGAAGCCATCCAAGCACCAAAGCAGAGAAGCAATGCAGAGACATTAAGGTCCGACTTGTAACCAAGGAAGTCTGTGATGACCTTGGACAAGTCTAAGTTATACTACAAGCGATGCACATTAATATTCCAATATGGTGTACACCGATCTCACCCCAATCAAAGATCGGTGAAGTACAAAGATTCTCCTCAAACGAAACAAAGAAGAAAACAATTGAATCGGCAAAGCGGACTCACTTTCGGGCCGAGTAAAGACGAAACGGTAAAGGAAAAGCTAAAACGGCTAAGTCAAAGGATCACTCGACCGTTCTAAAAGCGGCGAAGTAACACTTACCGTCATCGATTTAATATACGTTGAAGATTCGAAGATCATGCATTAAATGCACAATCAATAGAGGATCAATCAAGGACGGATTTTCTTGCTATACGTCTAAAGAAAGAATCCGATCACCGAAATCAAGGAGAATGCAATTAAGGGGAATCAAGAATAAAATCAAGGATTATTCCCTCATTAATATAGCCAACGGACGGAATTTCAAAATCAAGGTTATTCAAGGCTATAAATAGAAGGCATTGACAGACAGAAAATGTAAGGAACTAAAAAGAAAAATCAAGTGAAAACTCTGTCAATTTGAAAAGCCTTCTCTCTGAACTTACAAGGAAACATCTAGTGATCAACTCAGATATCAGAGCTACAAAGTCATGCTTGGCGCCGAGATTGATCAACCAAGCGTGTGAATCACATTCACATCAAATCAAGCAAGCAAATCGAGGCAATCGAGAAGGAGTTGAATCTGTGATAGGCGTTGAAGGATTTTGATCTCAAGGAGCGCGACAAGAAAGAGCGAATCAATCTTTGAAGGCATTGCGATCAAGGAGTGATAGTCTCTTAGATTGTGAAGCTTGGGAAGCCAAGGACAATCATACTATTATATCGGTGAAAACAATAGTGAATTCCTCCGATCATCACAGGAGAAGAGTGGATTAAGGGATTACACCACCCTGAACCACTATAAGCCTTGTGTCAATTTAATTTCTGCAATTTACTTTATAGCATTTATTTAATTTGCCTACATCATAACTTATATCTGTGATTGTCTAAACTGATTTGAAAACAACATAGTAAGAAGGGACTTATCCGCTGCCCAAAAGCTTTTAAATAAAAGAAAAGTTTTTGAAATTCCACTATAGTCATTCACCCCCCCCCCCCTCTGACTATAGTTTCACCCTTCTCTGGGACCAACAATTGGTATCGGAGCAGTGTTCCTAGTATCAAAACCTGTTCAGATCTAATTTCTGGTAACAAGGAGATCACTTATTTTCAAATTAGTTTTCAAATCTGAGTTTTCTATACGCTTACATTTATATCTTCATTTGCACCGATGGATTCCTCAAACTTCTTGTCAAAAGTACTGCTTTTAATGTTAATAATTTTGATGAATATAAAATAAGAATGCTATCTCATCTTGCAAACAACTCATGAAGAGATCTTTGGATGTAATTAATGATGGACCAATCACAATCACTACCGTGGTAGGCACGAGGAGCGAGATCAAGAAAGGAAATTGACAAACCTAAAAAGGATTGGACCAAGGATGACGGGAGAAGAGCAAATCTGGACTTTGTTGCAAAAGACATGATCTTGAAGACCCTAGATAGCAACATGTTCATGAGAATCAAAGATCGCAAAACAAAGACAAAGGAGATGTGGGACAAGCTATCATTGATAAATGAAGGATCTCAAGCGATTAAAGAAAACAAATTATCTCATTGCAAAACAGTAAATTTGAGAACTCTAAAATGAAGGCTGGTGAATCCATTGATCAAATGGACAACAGATTCTCAAGCATCATCAGTGAATTGCAACAGCTTGGACACATATATCCCCAGAAAGAAGTATGCTTGAAGTCTTGAGAGGACTACCTGAAAGATGGAAGATCATAACATCGATGTCGGAGGAACAACAAATCTTGCAAGCACCGACACTCGACAATCGATGTCCCAATTAAAAGCTCATGAATTCGAATTGAACGGTGAAGATGGTGCTCCGGCAGAGACACACAAAATCACTGCATTAGCTGCACCCCAGCAAAGTAACTTTGCCGAATGCATCAGCAAAGAGACACATGAACTAAAAGAACAGGTAGCTTTATTAGTTAAACACTTTGACAGGTTTAGCAGAAAGAAGCCCTTCAAAGGGAATTCATCATCAAACAAGAGGTCAAGCCAAACAAAGATATGAAGAAGAAAGATGATGGATACAGATGCTTCAACTGCAAAAAGAAAGGTCACTTCAAGGCTGATTGTCCTGAAGAAAATGACAAAGATGATGAAAAGAAGAATTACAAAGCATCTGAAAAGAGAAAAAGCAAGAAGGCGCTCAAGGCGAGAATCCAGTGAAGAAAAGAATGAAGAATCATCTGATAATGATTCAGATGATAGTGATGAAGAAGGCAACTCAGAAAATGAAAAAGCATGTCTATGCCTCATGACCAAAGAATTGGATGAAGATAAAAGTGATAGCTCAGACACTAAGGAAACAAGCCTATGTTTAATGACTAAAGAATCAGATGAAACTGAGGTAACTCTAGTTCCTGTTCCTCATCAAATGCATCCATATCTAACACTGCACAATCTTCTAGTCTCCCATTAGATACAAGAGACCTAGTCCAAAATCTCATGACTAAATTTGATGAAATTGAAAAGAATCATGAAATTACGGAAAGGAATGCAAGGATCTAAGAAAAGAGAATAAGAGATTAAAGAAAGAAGCTGGATAAAGCAAAAATTGAATTAACTAGTAAGGAGACCTACTTAAATGATCAACAAAAGCGGATGATCATACATCCGTTGTTAACAGATCGATTAAGAAAATCTCCTCACCAATAAAAGGTAACCATTTGCACCACTAAAAGCACCACTTACAAACCCTCAAAAGGTTTGGATCGAGATCTGGTCTTGGCTACAACGATCGAGGATGAAAGTAGGAATAATGGTCAACACAATTCTAAATTCAGGACCATTAATGGATCAAAATTTAGAAAGGACGGAGACCATAGTTCCAACAGAACATCCTGTTCGGTGAAGTCAAAACCTAGTGTAGTGAAGCAATGAGACTAAATCCTCATTCCAGTCAATCAAGAACAACGACCATCCCGAAAGGTAAAGGCAAAATTTACCCTTCAGAGGATGATTGGAATGTTGCACCTCCAAAATACAAGAGAAACCATTCCATAAAATGCATCATGTGTTTAAGAAAAACCAATCATTCTAGAGACATGAAGCAAGAAAGGTTTCCCTCTGCATATTGGAAAGTGAAGAAGGATGTAAATGCACCAAAAGGTGGAGAAAAGTATCGAATACCTTCATAAAAATATTAGAAGCTATTCTGCCATGCCTTATACATATGAAGTTGATGACTTCAATTATCCAAAAAGAAGACCTTTTGGATACACACTTGGTATGGGAGGCATGATTGCTAACAGGTATGGACCCAAACAGTGTTGGGTACCTAAACTTAATTAATCTGTTTTGTAGGATGTCCGTACATAGGCAGGTGGATGTTCCAGACACATGACGAGAAACAAGAAATGGCTCACCGACTTCAAAGCTTTTGATGGACCCAAAGTCACATTTGGAGGCAAAGAAAACCCTGGCAAGATTAAGGGGGAAGGCATAATACTCAAGAACAATCTAAAGATTCAAAATGTGGCATATGTCAAGGGACTTAACTTCAATCTGATGAGCATCAGTCAATTCTGTGACAAAGGCTACAATGTGCACTTCAACAAAGAAGGATGCAAAGTGATTCACAGCCAAACCAACACAAGAGTTCTTGCGGGTAGAAGACAAGACAACATGTATGTAGTGGATGGAGAAACGACCAAAGCGCGAAACATGTCTACTTGTCAAGAATAAACAATCAACAAGCTGGATTTGGCACAGAAGATTAAATCACCTAAATTTCAAGACCATCAACAAACTATCAAAGATCAAGTTAGTTGAAGGCCTGCCAGAGATCACATTCAAGAAAGAAAGTCTATGTGATGCATGTCGAAAGGAAAGCAGATCAAAAGTTCATTCATGTCAAAGCCTTATCAATCTACAACAAGAGTTCTACATCACATTACACATGGACTGTTTGGACCAGGTCCACACCGGTAAGTGTGAGTGGTAAGAAATATACTCTTGTAGTGGTGGATGACTTCTCAAAGTACACTGGACCATTTTCATGAACAAAAGAAAGAAACACTCAAGAAGTCGCCAGATTTGCTTTGAGAAGACTCCAAAATGAGAAAGAGCAAAAGATTATCAAGATCGGATCGGATAGAGGCACCGAATTTCTAAATGAAATTATCGAGAACCTATTGTGAAGAAAATGGAGTGTTACATCAACTATCTCTGCAGCGAGAACTCCACAACAAAATGGTGTAGCGAGAAAGAAAAAAAAGAACTCTCAAAAAAGCGATTAGAACAATGATTCTTTGAAGCATGCTTGCCAAAGTGGTTTTGGGCTGAAGCAGCAAACACAGCATGTCATACACAAAACAGATCAATCATCAATAAATATCATGGAAAGACTCCTTATGAAATATGGAATGGTAGAAAACCCAATATCTCATATTTTCATATGTTTGGATCAAAATGTTTTGTCTTAAACAGGAACCAGCTGCATACCTTTGATGAGAAGGCTGATGAAGCAATCTTCATGGGATACTCAGACACCAGCAAAGCATTCAGAGTACTCAATAAAAGAACATTGGTGATTGAAGAATCAATACATGTGGTTTTTGATGAACCAAATACAAATGGTTAAGATCTTCAAGACCAAGAAGAGAAAGCAGCACAGAGGGAAATCTATACAAATGCAACAATACCAGCTACTATCCTGAATCATCATTTTGAAAATCAAGAGGAGCCACATATCAATACAACAGAAGAAGCACCTGAAGTTGAAGTTCATGCTCAGCATGAAGGTATGGAAGCACCAAGTGAAGAACAACTTCAACCAGATCTAAATTGGCTAAGAGACCATCCCGAAGAACAAGTTATTGGAGATATTCACACAAGAGTTAGAACCAGAAGACAACTGGAGCACATGCTAACTTGCTTTCTATCACAAGTGGAACCCAAGACCATAGATGATGCAATCCAAGATCTGATTGGATCACAACCATGCAAGAAGAACTAAATGAATTTGAAAGAAATGAAGTGCAGGAACTTGTTGACAGACTGAGATATAACCAACATCATTGGTGCAAAATGAGTATTCGGGAACAAGATGGATGAGCAAGGAACTGTTGTCAGAAACAAAGCAAGGCTAGCTGCAAAAGGCTATTCTCAAGCAGAAGGAATAGATTATGATGAAACATTTGCACCAGTAGCAAGATTGGAAGCAATCAGACTCTTTCTAGCATTTGCTGCATACAAAGACTTCAAAGTCTATCAAATGGATGTCAAGAGTGCATTCCTAAATGGACTTTTGGAAGAAGAAGTTTATGTAGAACAACCTCCTGGATTTCAAATCAAAGGAAAAGAAGACAAAGTATACAAACTCAAGAAGGCCCTCTATGGCCTCAAACAGGCACCTAGAGCCTGGTATGAAACATTATCACAATTTCTGATCAAGAATGGATTCAACAAGGGAACTATTGACAAGACTCTATTCAAACTAGAGGAAGGAGCAAGCACATTGCTAGTATAAATCTATGTTGATGATATAATCTTTGGATCAGAGGATGAAAAGCTTTGTGAGAAATTTACAAACCTGATGAAGAGCAAATTTCAGATGAGCATGATGGGAGAATTAAACTATTTCCTTGGCCTTCAAGTAAAGCAAATGAAGGATGGCATTTTCATTAGTCAAGCCAAGTACACAAGAGATTTGATACACAAGTATGGGATGGATACAAGTGGCACAGCAGACACACCAATGTGTGCCAAAGTCATACTTGGAAAAGATGAAGCGAGGAAAGGATGTTGATCAGAAAATGTATAGAGGAATAATTGGATCCTTATTATACTTAATCGCAAGCGGACTGATATAGCATTTGCGAGTAGGAGTGTGTGCAAGATTTCAAGCCCAACCAAAAGAATCACATCTTCTAGCGAATGCAAAGGATAATCAAATACTTGAAAAACACCATAAATGTTGAAATTTGGTATCCAAAAGATGGAGGATTTAAATTGATATCATATTCGGACTCGACTATCTTTGGATGCAAAATAGATAGAAAAAGCACCTCTGGAACATGTCAAATGCTAGGAACCGGACTAGTCTCTTGGTTCAATAAAAGCAAAACTCCATATCTACATCAACAATTTGAAAATTTGAATATATAGCAACGGTAGTCATTTGTGCACAAGTACTTTGGATAAGACAACAACTAAGGGACTATGGAGTGGAAGAGAAAACAATTCCAATCATGTGTGATAACACAAGTGCAATATCTATTACTGAAAATCCAGTATTGCATTCAAGAACAAAGCACATTGATTTAAGACATCATTTCATCAGAGACCATGTTGAAAAGGGGGATGTCATCCTAAAACACATACCCACTGAAGATCAATTGGCTGACATCTTCACTAAACCACTCAGTTATGAAAGATTTAGTATGTTGAGAACTGAGTTAGGAATGATTGAAATTGAATAAGTATCAAATAGAGGCTAACTGGAGTAATCGGCTAAGTGACTTCATCAACTGGTACAACCTTTGCCATTACAGGAGATGTAGTAGGTAAGGCACTGGTATCCAATGAAGGTAACTTAACTGATTGTTAGGAACAATTAAATGGAGCAGCTCGGTGAAGAACTCATTGGATCGGCTAAGTGACCAGCCAAGGCACTTCACCGAAATAAAGACTTGGATAAATTAAAACTGTGAACAAAATCAATTCTGATTACACGTGGAGAATAAGGAAATTATGGAGGATTATTCTGTGAAAGATTACACACGTGGAGATCAACTTATGATCATGGAGGTAATTATATTATTTTTCGAATTATAAACTCCTCGATTCCCGGGCTCTATCATTACTTACCTCAAACCACTCCCCCATTACGCTCGAATATCGCAATTCACATACACAAAATCACGCCATTATGTCACTAAATCCTTCCATATTCAAACCACGTTCACACTACCCAAATCACACTATATAAACAAGACTTAGAGATTTTCAGAAATCTTTACGCTCTCTTGCAAATTACAAACCCTATTTCTGATTTTCACTGAAAACTTGAAGCACTCCTTTCTAAACATCTATCTACTATCAATGGCTTCATCTTCCACAATCTCTCCCACTGAAAAATACTATGAGAAGTCAATCATCACTGGTTCATTCTTCAAACCAGAACATTATCTCTCGTATTGTGATAATGATGCGAAAGCTCAACGCTTGGTTGACTGCTGTTCAAATTTGGGGCTGATGACCTTCCTAAACCCCCCAATCACTGGAATTTGTATGAAAATCTGATTGCGTTTTGGAAAAATGCCAAATTTATGCCCAGCACAAAGAAGACTGAAGTCGACCGCATCACGAGCTCAATCTCTAGAAGAGACATATTCATAACGCCTGGTACACTAAACAGATATCTGCAACTTCCCATAATCGGTCCAGTCAATGTCAAGTTTGTGACGGTTGACGTCCAGAAATTCTGGGCTGAAATAGCCAAGAATCCCAAAGAAACAAAACATATACAATCGCTTCAGATCAATGCTCAAACTTCCATTCGCGGAATTTGCACTAGTCATCACCAAGAATATCGAGGGCAGAAAGGGGTCTATGGAAAATCTGACTGAGGTTCGGATCAGACTGATGGCCATCATCTACGAAAGTACCAAATTCGACTGGGCAACGTTTGTTTTCAATCGATTGAAGGACCAAATTCAAAAGGAAATTGATCTATCAACAACGGCACCAAGCAAGGGTTTACAGAAAAAAGGGCGATTTCTGGGAAAGGAAATCATATGGGTTCCCTCTTCAACATCTGTTCAATGAATTGAAGGTACAACCCACCAATCTACAGTCCTCACACAAGTCAAAAACCATTTTTACCTACATCAAGGCTTCCTTGAAGCCCAAACCCATTGCTAGGAGCAAAAGAAAGCGACCTGAAGGCAGTAGATCGGGGGTGGGATGAAGAACTAGATCCCAAACGGCACATGAAAGCACCTCTCTGACTGGAATCAGCAATTTGAATGAACCTGTGACAATAAGTGACGACACAGCAACGGAAGAAAAAGAAGAAGCACAAAATGAAAAGGAAGAAGAGGAAAAAGAAGAGCAAGAAGTTGAAGTGGAAAATGAGGAGAAGCAAGGTGAAGATGCTGGGGTGAAAATGATGAGGATGAAGAGGATGCCCATGTGGCACCAGAAGAAATTGATCCAGAAAGAGTCTTCAATCTGGACATTCAACCCCTCATTGTGGACATGGAAAGGCAATACTACAACAAGCAAAATTTGAAGCATGCCTTAAGGAGTGAAGCTACCTCCTTCAACCACAAGATTGAGGCCCTCATTAATCACATCAAGATTCAGGATGAAGTCATGGAAAGGCAAGGGAACTTACTTTGAAACTTACAGCACCTCATTCCTCATCATGTCCAAACCAATCTTGAATTCCATGCTGAAACAATGGACAACAATCTTAAGCCATTGGTGGACACTCTCAATGCTCATACTCATCAAATTCAGCATCTGGATGAGGTAATGGAGCATTCTGGCAAGCAATTGAACCTTCTACTCAAAGTTGGTGAGGCCAACAACAAGATACTGGAGAGAAAATATGGACCTCTCCCTGATTCTGATACAGCACCAACAAATCTTGAGGCCTTTTTTAATGCTGCCAAAAAGGGGGAAGAAAGTTCTAAGCCTGAAAGCAGTAAAGAGAAGGCAAGCCCAATGAGAAAGGGCAAGGACAAAGAAAGACAAAGGCATCGAGGTTGAAGATGTGAAGAAGTAGATCTTACACACAATCTGAATGATTTCTAGATTACTTCTATGTGCCCTGTCTTTAAATAAAAAGATGCAATATCTTATTGCCCTATGATGGATGAATAAAATCGTTGAAATTTTGTTCTGATTGTTTATTATGAAAATTTTGATTACTTATGTTCAGGCTTATGAGGGTTTTTGGCATCATCAAAAAGGGGGAAATTGTTAGGAACATTTTATTATGTTTTGATGATGGCCATACTAACAGTTATAGCAAGCCTGAAATAAGTTAGAATTCTCTGTATAAGTCTTTACTTAGAGTCTGACATGTTGTATAAGTTGAGTCAGACAAGTATTGTACTAGTTGGTAGGACGGCAAAGCAAAAACAGATATTCGGCAGAGTGAAGCCAGCCAAGCACCAGCAGAGAAGCAATGCAGACATTAAAGGTCTGACTTGTAACCAAGGAAGTCTGTGATGACCTTGGACAAGTCTAAGTTATACTACAAGCGATGCACATTAATATTCCAATATGGTGTACACTTGATCTCACCCCAATCAAAGATCGGTGAAGTACAAAGATTCTCCTCAAACGAAACAAAGAAGAAAACAAAGAATCGGCAAAGCGAGACTCACTTTCGGTGAGTAAAGACGAAACGGTAAAGGAAATGCTAAAACGGCTAAGTCAGAAGGATCACTCGACCGTTCTAAAAACGGTGAAGTAACACTTACCAGATCAGATTTAATATACGTTGAAGATTCAGAAGATCATGCATTAAATGCACAATCAATAGAGGATCAATCAAGGTTCGGATTTTCTACTATACGTCTGAAGAAAGAATCCGATCACTGAAATCAAGGAGAATGCAATTAAGGGGGAATCAAGAATAAAATCAAGGATTATTCCCTTATTAATATAGCCAACGGACGGAATTTCAAAATCAAGGTTATTCATGACTATAAATAGAAGGCATTGACAGACAGAAAATTTAAGGAACTAAAAAGAAAAATCAAGTGAAAACTCTGTCAATTTGAAAAGCCTTCTCTCTGAACTTACAAGGAAACATCTAGTGATCAACTCAGATATCAGAGCTACAAAGTCATACTTGGCGCTGAGATTGATCAACCAAGCGTGTGAATCACATTCACATCAAACTGAAGCAACTGAATCAGAGGCAATCTGAGATTGAGTTGAATCTGTGATAGCCGTTGAAGGATTTTGATCTCAAGGAGCAGCGACAAGGAAAGGCCGAATCACTCAAAAGCACATTGCGGTCAAGGAGTGATAGTCTTGTAGATTGTGAAGCTTGGGAAGCCAAGGATAATCATACTATTGTATCTCGTGAAAACAATAGTGAATTCCTCCGATCATCACAAGAGAAGAGTGGATTAAGGGATTACACCACCCTGAACCACTATAAGCCTTGTGTCAATTTAATTTCTGTTACTTTACAGCATTTATTTAATTTGCCTACATCATAACTTATATCTGTGATTGTCTAAACTGATATGAAAACAACATAGTAAGAAGGGACTTATCCGCTGCCCAAAAAACTCCACTATAGTCATTCACCCCCCCCTCGACTATAGTTTCACCTTCTCTCGGACCAACACCCCGATTGAGTTTCTGATGCGTTTGGTTCCGGCACCGGACGTACTCTTAAAGGGAGTTGAAGTTCGGGACCGTCAGAAGGGCATGAAAGGGCTTGTTCTTTGATGAACTAGAGTTCGTCAATGTCTGTGTATTTGATAGGTTGTAATGTCTAGATGTCTAAGTGAGGGAGTAGAGTTGATAATGTGAGTTTTAATTTGAAAACACTTAGGTGGCTAGATAACAACGGTAAATAATTACATATGTGTAGTAAAAGCTAAAACTTCACTTATTATCGGATAGGCACTAATCCATATTGGCGATGTGATACGTTCATAAAAGGTGAACAACGCTACTGGCTCAAAAGACTGAAGCGTAGTGGCATAAATTCATCGATCGTATATGCATACTAGGGAGATCCCGGGACTATCGGTGCTAATCACCGTTGTTGGCAAGTATATCTCGTGATGGATATTCATCATGCATAATGCCCTTGAGTAATGATGTAACCAAGATAAGCTAAGCTATAAATGTATAGTCATGACGTGTCGATGGTCATGGAATGTGTTGGTCCCTTGAAAAGGCTTTGGTTAAGTTTAGAGGGGGGTGAATAAACTTAACACTTAAAACTTTTTGGAGTTAACAAACTCAAGAACTTCAAAGAAATGTTTGGACCGGTCGATAGTCTGCGATCGCTGAGTTTATGAATTTGTGCAAATGGAAATATATCAAAAATTAAGCCTTATTACTTGTTGTTAAATATGATACCAAGTATTAGATACTCAGTAGTTTGTGTGTGTGATTCAGATGCTAGATTCAAGTGAGGTTGATGTGCTAGTTATACTAAATGCGCAATATAAATGCAGTAAAGTAAGTAGGCGATTTTATAGTGGTTCTAGGTGGTGTAATCCTGTCGTCACCCACTCTTCTCCTGTGATGTTGGAGGTAATTCACTAGAGATTCTTGAGGTAGCTGTTACAAAAATCCCTAAGTTGCTTGTCCTTCACCAATAACTTTGGCTTCACAAACTGAACACTTAGAACAGGTAGGATTGCTGCTCCAAAGTCTTCCACTGGTCCTTGAAGGGTAGGATTGCCTCTTCACCAGCTCCACCACAAACAACAGTCCTTGACACACAGATGTGCTTCACTGTCTTCAGTAGATTCCTTGTGAAAGAAAGTTTGAATCAAGTAAGTGATTCAGCTTTCAGCAGCTTGATCAGGATGATATGATCAGTAGTTTGATGTCTTCAAGTGTGTAAACTTGGTGTAGCTTGAATGCAGATTACACTTGAAGAGTTGTACTGGATCAGTAGCCTTATGCTCAGTAGGGTCAGCAGCGTGTTTGATCGATTTAATTCTGATAGCTCAAGATGGATCCTTATTTTTCTTCAAAAATCATCTCATGTAACTGAGTTAGGAGTCCTCTATTTATAGGTAGAAAACCTTGTGACTTATGTTTAAAATTCAAACATAGCCGTTTTGGATTTGTCTCCATCTTGACTTGCTTTTTCTGACTGTTCCTAGGACTGACACTGTTAGATTCCTTTTTGACAGTGTACAGTTTGTCCACCCTTTGACTTGTATCCATTAGATAAAGGTCTGAATCATCCCAACGTCCTTTTAATCTTAACCATTGATTTGTTTGATAAAATCAGAGGTTGTTAGCTGTCCCTTTCTTTGTAATCTTCCAATTTAGCCTTTGAATAATTCGAAGTATATGTATCAGCAGGTTCTTGTGACCATAAGTCTGCTGAAATACATATCAGTCAGCTGATCCATATCTTGCTGTGTTTATGAAACAATGCAGCTGACTTCTTTTATATAACTTTTATTTATGAAGTTAGATTACACCATTTAAACATAACTAAGTTCCAATCACCATTTAACTTGTGGAACTTAGACCTTGTACACAAGGTATATGTAATCAGTTTAGGTCATCACAGACTTCCCTAAATTCTGATTCCATATCCTTGACTTTAATTACTAAGTTTGATCTCTTAGTCTTCAATAACTGAGTTTGAGCCCTCAGCCTTCAGTCTTCAGCAGGTTCCTGACTAGTCTACTGACCTAGGTACTCTACTGATATAGACAAGTCTGCTGATGTAAATCAACTGACCTTTTACAGTGCTTGTTTGATCAAACCTATACAAGATCAAACTCTAATAAACCTATACATTTGATCTAGACATCTTTTTGCCTTTGCTCTATAACAGTTAGTCTGGCACTCATCACTAAAACATAAAATTAAGTCCAACAATTTCCCCTTTTTTGGTGATGATGCCAATACCCTCCTTACAGCAAAGCAAAAAGATTAAAAACAAAAACAAAACAAACTTATTCATCTCTCATTATAATCATTTGTTCAAAAGTATTACAGTCTAGAATCAGCAAAAATATAAAGCAGATAAGGTATGCTGATCTAGTTTCTTCTTTCTTTTTCTTCTCTTGCTTTCTCCACTTGCTCTTGATAGAATCTTATCTCTCTAATCATTTATCTCATCCATTCATTTTCAATAAGAGAGAAATCAATGTGAGGATTCACTTCTTTCCACCATTTCCATGCTTCAGGTAGAGTAAGATTGATTTGATGTACTCTAAAGCCTAAACGCATGTATACTTCTTTGAATTCATTCAGTGACTTATTTGCATTGGTTGTAGGTAAACTCCTTTCACCTCTACCACCTCTTCCACCTCTATGTGCAGCTCTCAAGGCTTTAACCCTTGTTTCCCAAAACTTAAGTCCCAGAAAGGAGTTAAGTCCCTCATGGAAACCTTTGTCATGATAGGGTCTCCTCTTGCTGTTGTAAACTTTCTTATATTCTCTGAGAAGATCATCAGTGAGTGGAAGTCTGCCAGGTGCAGGTTCTGCATTAGTGTCATCTTCCCATCTTTTCTTTGCAAAAATTCTAGCAGCCTCTTTTGCTACTGCTGTTTGGTTCTCTTCCCTCTTATTTACATCATCAACAAAACGGGACAGCAGGCCATGAACACTCTCCTGTGTGGTGACTAGAGTACTCAGTAGTCCTTCCATAATTTCAGTTCTTGTATCAACTGCAGTAATCCGTTCTTGCATAGTTTGCTCCAATAGATTGATCCTTTCAGTAAGCTTAGGATCCAATCCAGTAGGTTGAGGTGTTCCAAAGAGCTCGATCCACGATAGCTTGGGAGCCTCAAAGCAAGTTTATCAAGTTTCTGGTGGATGGCTTCAAGTTGATCTTTCAGAAACTTCTCCTTCATTGTATTTCCTTGTCTAATCCCCTTTACATCCAGAGCAAGGTCAGCAAGAGCATTTTGGGTGGAGGTAATATTGGAAGCAATGGTTTCAGTAGTTCTTCCCCTATTATCCACTAAATTCATCAAGTCTTCAAACCTCTACTCTTGCCGGTCCAGTTGAGTTCTTAACCTTGTTATGTCATTTCTGACAGCCCTCAACTCTTTCACAACCTCTTCTGGTACTCCACCAGCCATATGTCCAGCAGCTTCATCAGCAGGCTCTTCAACATTGTATTGTGCCCTTTGTCTGCTGACAACTAGCATAGCTCATGTCTCTCCCAACAGGGTTTGGACCCTGAAACTCCTCTAGGATAGGATCTGTAGGCGTGTTCCTCAAAAATGGGTACAAATGCCCGTTGTGGTTCATCAGCAACATTTTCTTCTTCAGGCACTTGAAATTCTTCATTCATCAGAATCATAGTCCAAAGAAATTGCTCATCCTCATCAATAACAGCAGTCTGCTGACCATCTTTCCCTACAGTGGTCTTGTCTCTAGTAGGCTCCACTACAGCAGCCTGTTCAACAACAACAGCAGGGGTTTCCTCCAAACCCAAAGATAGTTCCAACCTTTGTCCAGGTGCTGTTTGTTCATCAGCAACATGTACCACTGGTTCCAACCTTTGTTCAGGTGTTGTCTGAGTCTTAGCAGCCTGAACCTCCTGTTCCAAATCTACAATCCGATCATCGCTTTGCTCAGCAGGTTCTTCAACAAATAAAACATCTGAAACACCAACCACTCCGTTGCCTTCAAGATTTATCCCATCATTTATTAAGGCCTCCAGACCATCTATGGTGAGATTTTCCACATCCTCATCCATTTGTCCCGTCTCTCTGCCCTCCTCAGCAGACCTTACCAAGATCGTGGATCATTGTACACTTGGTTCATTTAATAGAGCAGTCCACCGACTCCTCCTCGACCGGAGGATGATCATCACTGAATCGAGATGATGAATCATCACTGTCGATTCATCTCTAGGATCTCCGAACTTGATACCCTCTTCCTTCTTTTGTTTATCAAGGAGATCCATCAATTTAGCTTCCAACAGAGAGGTATCAACCAAATCCAGCAGATTCTCCACTCCTAATTTCTCAAAATCCCACTCCTTAAAATCTGTCATTGGTTCTGCAGCTGGCTTTTGTCTTTTATAAAAACCCACTCCTCTAATGGTTTAGTGAAAATATCAGCAAGTTGATCTTCAGTGGGGATATACAGAACCACCACATCCTTCTTTTCAACATGATCTCTTATGAAGTGATGTCTCACATCAATATGCTTGGTTCTTGAGTGCAAAAGCAGGGTTTTCGTGATTGCAATTGCACTTGTGTTGTCACACATTATAGGAATTTCTCTTTCTTCAATTCCATAACCCTTAATTGTTGTCTTAACCACGATTTTGTGCAACAACTTCCAAAGAAAGAATATATGCAAATTTCAAAGAAGTGGAAGTTGATATAGAATTGCTTTTTGCTAAACCAGGAAACCAGTCTATTTCCCATCAACTGACAGGTTCCTGTGGTGCTTTTTCTATCAATCTTGCATCCAGCAAAATCAGAATCTAAGTAGGATATAACTTTGAAGCTTCCATCTTTAGAATACCATATCCCTACTCCCAAAGTCTCTTTTAGATACTTGAGAACTCTTTTTACTGCAGCTAAATGACTTTCTTTAGGTTTTGATTGAAATCTTGCACAAACACCTACAGCAAAGGATATATCAGGTCTGCTGGCAGTAAGGTACAGCAAACTGCCTATCATCCTTTTGTATAAGGTCTGATCAACATCATTGCCTTCTTTGTCTTCATCCAATCTAATATTTGTACTCATAGGAGTAGATACCTTGGTACTGTTTTCCATACCAAATTTCTTCAGTAGCTCCTTGGTATACTTTGTTTGATGAATGAAGATTCCATCTTTCATCTGTTTGACTTGCAATCCCAAAAAGTAGTTCATTTCTCCCATCATACTCATTTGGAATTTACTTTTCATCAGATTTGCAAACTTCTCACATAGAAATTCATTTTCATAGCCAAATATTATGTCATCCACATAAATCTGTACCAGCAGGGTGCTGTTTCCTTCATTGATTCTGAAAAGAGTCTTGTCAATGATACCTTTGGTAAAACCATTGTCTACCAAGAATCGAGATAGAGTCTCATAACATGCTCTTGGTGCTTGTTTCAAACCATAAAGTGCTTTGTTGAGTCTATACACTTTATCTTCTTGATCTTTAACTTCAAATCAAGGAGGTTGCTGAACATATACCTCCTCTTCCAGAATGCCATTCAAAAATGCACTCTTGACATCCATCTGATATACTTTGAAGTTTTTATATGCAGCATATGCCAAGAATAATCTTATAGCTTCCAATCTTGCAACAGGTGCATATGTTTCATCAAAATCTATTCCATCTGCTTGAGAATAGCCTTTTGCTACTAGTCTGGCCTTATTCCTCACAATGGTACCAGATTCATCCAATTTGTTTCTGTATACCCATTTTGTTCCAATTATGTTTGCATGATTAGGCCTTTCCACTAGTGTCCAAACTTGATTTCTTTCAAATTCATTCACTTCTTCTTGCATAGCAATTATCCAATCTGGATCTGAAATTGCTTCTTCAACAACTTTAGGTTCCATTTGAGATAGAAAGCAAGTAAACATTGCTTCTAACTGTCTTCTAGTCCTCACACCTTGCTGAATAATGTAAATAATTTCCGGACGAGCAACATGAATCCTACGCATGCTTCAGTAGCATACCCAATCACTACCGCATGATCGCCCCATGGCTAGGGGAAACCTCAATAGTGTCAAAGCATGATAATCCACACCGTGATGTCATGAAGACTCCGGTCTTAGGATAATTACACAACCGCCACATAGTGCGACACTTAATAAAGTAAGTGAGTCAGTCTAATGTACGCATTCTCCAATACACGTCCACGTACAATCCAAGTTTCTCAACACTTTGATAGACGAGATCTATCCCTACCTTCAATATGATAAAAGCCATCCAATACATGCTAGTCTAATCGTACTATTAATGTTCCATTTAATAGTACATACGGCTGGATATACAGAAACCCGAATCCAGATCCGATCCATAATTGAATCGTCAAATCTTATTCTCAGCACCGATCGAGACGCTCGATCTAGCACAGCAGAAGCTACGAATAAATTCGCATGCGATTTTACCACGATTCGATTCACATAAATAATTAATCTTCAAGAAAGTTAGTAGATTTACCTTATCGGAGAGGAAGAGATAGTCGACCAAAGGGAGATGCCGTAGTCTTCCGGATTGCGTCTCCTAGCGACTGGTGGACGTCGATCCTCGCCGTAGAACATCCTCAAATATGCACAAGAAAAACCCTAGGTTTCTCTTCTTTAAATGACTATGGCAAGAAACTAGTTTTTCTTTCTTTTATTTTGGTGTTGGCGCAATTTGTGATGATTATTGTGCTAGGAGGAACTCTCTTTATATAGGAAAATAACTAGTCAAGAGAGTTATCATTTTCACACCACAATTACCTATTCCCACAAGGAAAAGATATTTTTGCCACAAAAATAAGAGATAATTCCCAAAAAAATCAATCTCTTATTTTTCCATTAATTGTCCAACAAATAGATAATTAATTAATTACACATGTGACATAATCTAGAAATTTCTTTTCCTAATTATCCACAATATGGGGCGCCACAAATTTGTCATTTTTTTAATAGAAAATGTCTTTTCTATTTTACATATTATGTACCAAATAAATAATATGCATATTCATTAAATAGACCAACTATTTAATTTATTCTCGAGGTTCCATAAAACGTGAAAACACTCGCGTGTTAGGAGCCAACCCGGGGACCATGGACCTATAACCAGTAGCTACAATAAATTGAATAAAACATTCATCGAACAGAATATTTCCACTCAATTTCTTAATTCCGGAATTACGCCACCATAAATCTGAAACTGAACTCTATCGATTATAGATATAACTTATTCTCAAAACGTCGAGTCGAGTCGATAAGTGTCCATTGATATAATCATTACATATAAACTAACCCTTCATAGACTATCCGTAATTAAGCGGGATTATTTCCGTAAACCTTCTCCAATACCTCTTATCCTTATTTACCATTAACCCACTAGAGATCAATTAGTTCATAACCAATACGAACTCCGCGGATCGATCAGTTTCTGGGATTAACAAATAAGGGGATTGTTTTTCTACTTCCCACAGGAAGGAATGAATTCCATATCTGTGAAACACACACTTCTCACTCATTCCAGAATAGTGCCAACGTGAAAGTGATTCGGACCGCGCCTCTTAGCGATCCTTAACAAACACATCAAACCCTATCTTGAAACATGTAGGAGTTTGTAATCACTTCAGGATTATGGTTAATCCGTATATGATCATCTTGTGATTTAATAAGATTTCTCAATCACGGAATTATATGAGAAACTCGGATTAAATCGGGCCAGTCCTATATGACTCTCATCATATATGAATTCCCCACTTAGACAACCAATGTCGACGGTCCGGATAAGACGGGTCACACCATAAAGTGTTATGGGCGCATTAACGGTGGTTTAATCAATAGACCCCATACTTTGATTAACTTCACCACGGACTAACAATTCAAGTGTATCACCATAAACTTAATCCTCATGTGTGACACACACTAAGTTATATGGCTACATATGATACGACTTGGGGTTTTCAGTAGTGTATTACGTATAAGCACGAAGCAAATAAAAAGACGAGAATAAATCTGTCATTTATTAATTATAAGAACAATTACATAAATTGTCTTTCGGGGTCTACTTCCAACAATCTCCCACTTGCCCGTATAGACAAGCAACAATTGCCTTTCAGGCACTCTATATCTAACAATCTCCCACTTTCCCATAAAGACAAGCAACAATTGTTTTTAGAGCACCTCACCCTTATTCTATCTATCCACAACATTCTCCCACTTGCTCTAAAGCAGATGAGATATATCTCCCAATTTCATGCCCGCCAAGCGTTTATCAGTGACATTAGATGCCACACGACTTGGTAAAATGATCAGCTTGGTTGCCGGCTTAAGGCGATCTTTTAGGACTGAAACGTCGCCTCTTTGCACGATCTGTCTGACCAAGCGGTATTAACTTTCAATATGATTTTGACCTCTGGTGATGGCGAAGAACATTTGCATGAGCTACCTCTCAACTATTTTCACAGTAAAATGGTATCGGCTCATCGAGGCCTGGAATCACTTCCCGATCCAACAAAGAACTTCTCAAGCCACACTGCCTCTTTAGCTGCTCCGAAAGCTGCTATGTATTCGACTATCCGAGTCAAATTGGCAGTGCTGGATTGCTCCAGACTGTAGCTCCATCACAATGAGTAAACACTGAGCCTGAGATTGATTCACGATCATCCTTAGTCCAACTAAGAATCAGAATCAGTATAGACAACAACACTCAAGTTTGCACCCGAATACACAAGCATATGATTCCTCGTTCTCTAAAGATACTTGAGGATGCACTCTACTGCTACTCAATGTTTGAATCCATGATTCGACTTTAATTTTGACTTTATATTCTGACTTCTCTATCCAAAAGAGAAACTTTCCCATTTTCTCTATATCCGAAGATTGAGAGAATTATTCTGTGGAGGTTGGGTAGGAAACCTCTCGTTGAATCTAGCATTCGAAAATGCATGATATCATCTTAACCAATAAGATGGATGGGAAACGGCCAACAACTTGTTCTCATGAATTTGACCGAATCAAATTCTAAGAAGATAGTCCACTTCTCTGATTCAGAGAAGCTTTGGCTCGTCAGTTCTTCACTTCAGATGACACACTATTGCAGTGTTATATTTTATTAACACTAACGTCTACTACTTTACCAATATTGATTCTCTGGTCTACAAAAGACTCATCAATATTCTGGTCAAGCCCACGCATTTCAAAACATGTGTATTTTAATGACCTGAAGGTTTACTTTAATCCATCGATGGATATAAGCATAGGCAGTCAATATGCCATTAGCTTTAAGCTAAAACCCTTCCGTTCTGAATGAATCTAAGCTCCATTGTACGGTAAGAAAGTTTCAGGGAATCACCCCTGTTAATCTTTCTGCTTTCCATAGAGTCAAGAAAAGCTAGGTGGTGAGAAAGTTTCAGGGCATCACCCCTGTTTAACTGTCTGCTTCTTAGGGAGTTACCCCCTAGACCACTTGGCTTTGCTCTAAAAATTAAACTTTCTCATTCATTTGACTCTTTTCATGTAGATCCAATTACTCCCACTGGGCCTGAGACACTCAGGTGGTTCTACAAGATTGTGAACAAAACTGGAGTACCAAAACTCCATTTACATGTTTATGGCTTTAAACCAACCTCCTTTTATCAGAATCCTATACAATCCTTCCAAAAGACCATAGGTTATCAATCACGCCCAGCAGACTGTAAAGACTACATAATCACAGCGAGTCAATGAATAAACCATACTCCCACTACATTTGGGCGGATTGACATTCTGATCTGGTTCAGTAGTATTTATCAGCATAATCCTCAACAACCAATGTTGGATGTGGTCTGATTAAATCAGATAGTCACTCCTTGAGTAACTGTACTTCAAGGTCTAAGGTTGTTATTTAAACATTCTTTTAGAAAGGATGTAACAGTGTAACCGTCACGATCCGATCTCAAGAATCTTATAACCAACCTTTACTCATTGCATTAAGATATTTCACGAACAGTCTCCATCTGAATGTGTATGCAAAATATCCAGTCCTACCTTCAAGCATAAATGCTAAATGCCTCTATTTGCTGAAGTGGAGTAAATTTACTTCACTTCTAATCCACAAATTCATAAGCATCTTCTAGATAGACTTCTCAGTATTACATAATAATGTGAACTGTTATTTTGCAATCAATATGTTAATTGAGTTAGGCAGTGTATCGTAACATATCAGTAACTATGCAAAGCAATTCATGGTTTATCCTTTCAGTGAAATCATTTCACTCGGAGGTTGGCCAAGTATTAGTGACAAAACCATGCCATAGCTTATATCTGAGAATTGAATACTCGTTTCTCTGGTAATATCAGAGATTCCTCCAAATATTTAGACAAACTAATCGGCATTCGAGTAGTCATTAGACAAAAAAAGTCTATTCCTCAAAAGCTCCCACTAGCTTGTATCCTTCATAAGACCCCGAAGGTCAATATGAACAAGCTATGATACTTCTTTAGCTCTATTAACCTTTCCTTATTTAAAGTTTACTTAGTCATTTTTCCTTTGAGATAGTGTTCTTAGACTGGGAGATAGGAATCACCCTTAGCCAGTCTTCAGATCTTATCTCTAGGATATATGCACTAATTAATAGATGCTGAAGAATCATTTACCTAAATACAGAAACCATTTGTCTTAATAGTTTATGATGTGTTGCTGATAAGAGAATTTTGCAATCCAGTTAATCAAGTAAAAACTCAAAACCTTAGCAAAATCTACTTTCTAACCGGCACTGGACCGGATCGATTGTAGGTAGTGCTTGAGGAGTCCGAGGTCGAACCCACAGATATTGGCTTTGAGTACCACAGCTGACTTAGCACTCAGTTCAGGTCAACCAAAAAAATATGTCGTTATACTATTGCATAAAAGAAAAATTATACTAATCGGATTTCTTAACGATTAAAAAAGGTACAGCCGAACTACAATCCAGCGGATTACTCTACCCTCAAACAAACTACCCCAGGAGTGTGCTCTAGCTTCCTTGTCTGTCTAATGATAAACTCACAGGTGTCGAGTCCTAATTCTGGTGCTAACTCACACCCTACGCAAAGCTCATCAACCCTCCATTTAGAAGGCCAACTCACCTAACGTGATTAAGTTCTAGACTCGCCCAAGTGAACGATAAAAACCCTATATTGGACATGGACCTAACAACTAGGGTGTCAATCTAGTGCACAGGTAGGTGTCAAACTACCTTTTAAGCCAAAACGTCTACGGTCCCGAAACCCCGGTTCCCACACTTCGCCGCAACATACATTTATAAGCTAGGTGTGTGTGATGGTGAACTAGGTGATCAAGCTAGCTCAATTACGATTAAAGCAGGTTTCGTGATATGAATTATCGATTAGAACATTTTATTACGTGCTACACTACCTCCCGGTTCATCTCCCTAATGGCGTTTCATTTGCTTTCACATAATTCGGCCGTACGATAGATTTAGCTACTCATTATCGAATTGAAACAATAAACGGTAAGGGAATTCATGATATAAACGATAAGAGAACAAGAAATCATACCCACTTTATTGAAAATTGATGAAGTACCAAAGTTGTGCTCACAAAGATCAAATCTTGACAATCGAAATGTAATGGATTGATGTTGTAATGTATCTAATGTAATAGAGGATCGAAAGACGAGAACAATGGTATATGATACTTAATTCTACGCTTTCGGACGAAGGAAATCGCCCAAAAGAGGCTAAAACTATCTAAATTCGTAAAAGTCTATTGAAGGAAACGTTTGAGGTGCCCTTTTATAGCCTAGGGCAAAATTCAGCGTATCCGTACGGATAACAGGCTATCCGTACGGATAGTTCTTGATTCTCCAGGTTATCCGTACGGATGGAAATTTATCCGTACGGATAAGTCTCTGATCACATCTTCTATTTTGTGCTCCCAATTGTCTGTCCGTACGGCTGGCATTCTATCCGTACGGCTGGCATTCTATCCGTCAGGATAGTCTCTGCTGCTTCAGTCTATCCGTACGGATAAATGGCAATCCGTACGGATAAGTCTCTGTCCAATAATTTCGATCCTGACTGAGAGTTGTCCGTATGGACAGACATTTGTCCGTATGGATAGATGCCTTAACTTCAAAAACTTCACTTTTTCCATACATAGCCTTCGTTTCTCGCCTCGGACATGTCTAAACTCATAAATCATCGCTTCCCGGGCTCCCGACTCACTCAAATCCTGCATAAACATGGAAACAACAAGCAAACGCATAACCCTGCAAACTACGGGTGCTCGGGAAATGAGTATAAAGTGATAAAAGTAGGCCGAGTTTACGGAAAAACCGACAGTTACTCGCCGTGCAAAGAAAACCTCATTACACTCATTATAGGTCTAAACTCACCCGAAAACATGCTAGAAACATGATAACCGTGGGTTAAACTGTACAGAAATGTACAGTAAAGTTCAACTTGATAAGAGAATTTTGCAATCCAGTTAATCAAGTAAAAACTCGAAACCTTAGCAAAATCAACTTTCTAACCAGCAGTGGACCGGATCGATAGTAGGTAGTGCTTGAGAGTCCGAGGTCGAACCCACAGAGATTGTCTTTGAGTACCACAAATGACTTAGCACTCGATTCAGTCAACTAAAAAATATGCCGTTATACTATTGCATAAAAGAAAAATTATACTAATAGGATTTCCTAACGATTAAAAGAGGTACAGCCGAACTACAATCCAGCGGATTATTCTACCCTCAGACAAACAACCCCAGGAGTGTGCTCTACCTTCCTTGGCTGTCTAATGATAAACTCACAGGTGTCGAGTCCCACTCGGTGCTAACTCACACCCTACGCAAAGCTCATCAACCCTCCCTTTAGAAGGCCAACTCACCTAACGTGATTAAGTTCTAGACTTGCCCGAGTGAATGATAAAAACCCCGTATTGGACATGGACCTAACGACTAGGGTGTCAATCTAGTGCACAGGTAGGTGTCAAACTACCTTTTAAGCCAAAACGTCTACGGTCCCGAAACCCCGGTTCCCACACTTCGCCGCAACATACATTTATAAGCTAGGTGTGTGTGATGGTGAACTAGGTGATCAAGCTAGCTCAATTACGATTAAAGCAGGTTTCATGATATGAATTATCGATTAGAACATTTTATTACGTGCTACACTACCTCCCGGTTCATCTCCCTAATGGCGTTTCATCCGCTTTCACATAATTCGGCCGTACGATAGATTTATCTACTCATTATCGAATTGAAACAATAAACGGTAAAGGAATTCATGATATAAACGATAAGAGAACAAGAAATCAAACCCACTTTATTGAAAATTGATGAAGTACCAAAGTTGTGCTCACAAAGATCAAATCTTGACAATCGAAATGTAACGGATTGATGTTGTAATGTATCTAATATAATAGAGGATCGAAAGACGAGAACAATGGTATATGATACTTAATTCTACGCTTTCGGAAGAAGGAAATCGCCCAAAAGAGGATAAAACTATCTAAATTCGTAAAAGTCTGCTGAAGAAAACGTTTGAAGTGCCCTTTTATAGCCTAGGGCAAAATTCAGCGTATCCGTACGGATAACAGGCTATCCGTACGGATAGTTCTTGATTCTCCAGGTTATCCGTACGGCTGGAAATATATCCGTACGGATAAGTCTCTGATCACATCTTCTGTTTTGTGCTCCCAATTGTCTGTCCGTACGGCGGGCATTCTATCCGTCCGTATACTCTCTCTCGCTGCTTCACGATCATCCGTGCGGATAAATGGCTATCCGTACGAATAAGTCTTTGTCCAATAATTTCGATCCTGACTAAGAGTTGTCCGTACGGGCAGACGTTTGTCCGTATGGGTAGATGCCTTAACTTCAAAAACTTCACTTTTTCCATACTTAGCCTTCGTTTCTCACCTCGGACATGTCTAAACTCATAAATCATCGCTTTCCGGGCTCCCGACTCACCCAAATCCTGCATAAACATGGAAACAACAAGCAAACGCATAACCCCGCAAACTACGGGTGCTCGGGAAATGAGTATAAAGTGCTAAAAATAGGCAGAGTTTACGGAAAAACCGATAGTTACTCGCCGTGCAAAGAAAACCTCATTACACTCATTATAGGTTCTAAACTCACCCGAAAACATGCTAGAAACATGATAACCGTGGGTTAAACTGTACAGAAATGTATAGTAAAGTTGGTTCCTATCACCACCCCACACTTAGCCTTTACTCACCCTCGAGTAAATCAGGCGATCAAACAATGCCAAGGAATCAACTTTACGGTACATGCATGCGTTTCAAAATATCAAAGTAAAGGAACTTAGACAAGTGAATGTAATACCTTGACTCCACAAAATCACGAAACGGAGTGAGTGTGTGGTGAATGATGACGACTTATACTCAATACGGTTACCGGCTTGGAATCTCGGACAAACGATCGCACACATCCTGCCGCCGCTTCCTGAGTCTCCACTAATCGAGGTTCACCAGGGCCAGAGATCCGGTCAGGTAGGAATTTAAAGGTTATAACGTTAGGCTCGGATGGGGGTTATCGAAAGATAATTTGGGACTGGAGAAAAGAAGGCCCGAGTGAACCTAATCATTGCGTGTACTCCCTCAACTCGAACATAGAAAACCACCAAACTTCTTTCGAATTTCCATTAGAACAACATCCAAACTCAACATCATATTAGCTAATACGCATACTCCTTTTCCGGCTTTCTTTGGTTCGACTTTATTCACTTTCTCTTTCTTTCTTCTTTCTTCTTTTTTTTTTAAACAAACTTTGCTTTCGAACCAAAGGCCACATCGAAGATTCCATCGAGCTCCTCCCCTTATAGATGTTAGCTCAAAACTCCCTCCTCATATCATTTCACATACTCTCTCCCACCCCCACTTGCCTTGGCAAGTGTGTCTAAAGGAACGACTAATTCCACCCGTAGGGTAGTAAAAAAGAAACGTGACCAAATTATCGGCTCAAGGCTAGGAATTATAAGATAAGTAACCAAAAACGGCTGGAATTTCGGACGGTGGTCGACCGTTCTATCAAGGCTTAGGAGGGTTTAGAGGGATAATGTTGGGATGTTGGCTTTTGCTCTCGTCGCTTCAAAGAAATGCCTTTCCGACATCCCGAACCTACCTGGTGAATCCTTTCTATTTCGCCTCAAAACTAGGGGTACAGGTGTGTAAAGCGATTGTACTAAGTATAACCGTCGTCAAACGTGTACTAAAAGTGTTCCATATCGTCATAGAATGGACTCACTACAAGACATTCATAGGGCTAAAAACCGTTTACTAACTCAACCGTGAAAAGCATGCATATATCGCGGTGTTAAAACCCTGGAAAAATTTGAAAATGCCTAGAAATCAACTCGAAACCGAGTAAAACTAAGTTCATCACATAATGGCATAGTAAAATATGAAAACATGCGAATAAGCTAAGTCGTCCCACCCCGCACATTAGTGAAACACCGTCCTCGGTGGGTGAACGAAAAGGAAAAAGAGACTTAGCTTAGTAGCCCGGGAAAACGGCGTGATCAAGTCCCGTAACGGTCGTGAGGTAAAGCATCCCAAATCCCTATATAAAGAAAAACATATCCAAGACATACGTGCACGGGACATGGTCCACGTGCCATAGCAAGTAATAAGGGGAAAATCTGGTGATAATCAAAATATTCGACCTCGTTACGTCAGAAAACTCGAAGGAGAGTACTATATGGATAAAGCATCAAACATGATATATAAAACATCCAAAATCATCATCCATCCATGAGTAATCCAGAAAGAAAGTCAAGAAGGCTAAAGTAGTGAAGAGAGGTGCCTAATGGCTTACAAACCAAGGAGAGAAAAGTAACACAAAAGTGATCACAAAACAAAAACCCTAGCCAAATCTGAACGGAAAGTGAGACACCAACACTCTGACCTAAAGGAAAACTAAGGACCGCCTCGAAAAGAACAGCATCGACTCTAAACTCCAGTCTGGTCCTCGGGAGGAGGTAGTGTGGGCTTAGAAATAGAAGTAGCAGCAATAGTAGCAGTGGTAGCAGTGGCTGGGGAAATCCCTGGTGTGCTCGGGGTCTCTGTGGTAGGAGCAGCAGTAGTAGTGGCTGGGACAGCCTGAGAAGTACCAGAACCCTCTCCGAGCGCCATGGCAAATTTCTAAAAGTCGCCTCGGCCGCATCATCCTCTAAGCATAACTCGCTGGCCTCCTCGATGAAAGACGTGAACCGGTAAGCCTCCTCATCTACCTTAAGCTCGGGCATGTCCGGGAGGTTTCTTCCGATCACCTACACCCCTTCGGTTAACATGTTCAGTTGAATCTGCTGCCTGTCTAGCATATTCCGCAACCCATCCATCATCAAATACCGGGTGCGTGTCGGTAAGGGAACTATGCGGATAAAATCAAACGAATGCTCATCAATTGGCTCTACCTCAGGACCCTGATCACCCTGCTCTTCATCACCCTCAGCTTCGTGCTCAACATCCCCCACGACAGATGGTCCACCCGGACCCGTCTCGGATAGCGGGCTCAACAAAATCGGCTTCTTCGTATGCCGCTCATCCAACTCATACTCTTTCACACCCGCCGCCAAACATAAACCATTGAGTAGATGGATACAAACAAGCTTGGTTCTCTGATCGTTCCGGTTCTTCGTAATCTCGTTATACAACACCATTCCCACATCTATCGGGATGTCGAAGTGAAGTGCGTAGAGCATAGCCAAATCAAGCATAATAAACTTATGGAAGTTGTCTTTTGGGTAAGCGCTTCGAACAAAGCGGGCTTTCACCTTCCAATCCCAGGAGAAACGAGTGGTCTTGAGCATGTCTCTCACACTAGCTACCCCGGTCTTCTTCATTGTCCAAGGGATGTCAGGATCAATGGCTAAACGCAACTCCTTAAATGGGTCTTCCCCCTTATCCTGCTTCTCCTTGATCGCATCCAAATAATCAGAAGAGACGGCCGGCAGCTAGTAGTAGTCCGTAATGGCCTGGGGTGTAAAAGGTACATCAACTTCCCGGACATTCACCACCCCGATAATGATCCGCCTCACTCAAATTGGCCAAAAACTCCCGTGCAAAGTCAAATTGGGCTTCCTCACATTGAAATCGCACCTTAATAAACTCATCCCACTTCCTCTTTTTCAAATTGTCTCGGAAACTTTTCTCAACCTTTTCTATATCAACGGCCCTTTCTAAAATTTCCCGACCTTTGAATCTCAATTTAAACGCTTTCTCGGCATTCTCGTTGATAAATCTATCTTTGAAAGGCAAAACACCCCCTGGTGCCCTCCTAGCTTGTGCTCTCACCTCAGAAATTCTAACCCTCTCGGGAATCCCTACTTGACCTCCCGGGGCTGCCCCAATATGTCGAGGCTGCTCAGTCCTCATTTCCTTAGTCTTCCGAGGGTCGACTAACGGATCCTCATCCACATCCGTATCTGTCCCCGACTCATCTGCAAGTTGACCGTAAACTGGTTTTTTCCAAGCTTCCCGCACCAGTCTATCTGTTCTATCGCCCCCGATTGTCAACGGCTTGTTCAAAGTTTCCAACGGGATCTCCTCGAGCCTAGGTTTCTTCTTACTTATGGAAACAGCCTTGCCCTTCCCCTTCCCTTTTACGGACTTATAACCCCCATCTGCTGCTCTCTTCTTAGGACTCATTATGAACACTGATAAAAAACACCCCTAAAAACCAAGACAAAATCAAACACCCCGTCAATCCACCGTAACACCAACATTCCACCAGAAATCACCAACAAAAATAATCAAAACAGCCATGCAGACGTCCCCAAACCATCACACCCCATCACAAACAACAACAAAGCAAGAAAAACAAGAAAATACAACCTAATCAGTTAAGGGTTCGTTTGGGATTCGATTCGAAAATCGACCCCGGGAAAAAGTGAAATTAAACTGAGAAAGATCGACTAGACTTATCAATCTGGACGATAGGAGTGCAACGGAGTTGACGGAAGCCCCGGATGATGAACGGAGAAGCCAAAGATGGAATTTTTAGACCCACGAAAATCGGCCAAAAGGTTGCTTGATTCTCCTCTATCGTTGTTTGTTGGTGGAATATGTTTGACGAATTGAAGAGAGGAGGTGGATAGGTGTTTAGAGCACCAAAAATTTCTGAAAACGGTGAAGAATTGAAGAAGTTGTGTGTTTGAGGGCAAAAATCGGGGGGAGGGGTTATTTGGAGAAGAAACGTGAATGGAAGTTGAGAGGAGGGGGTATTTATAGAAATATGCCTATCCGGACGGATAAACAGCTGTCCGTACGGATACGTTTGAAGAAGATGAACTATCCGTACGGATGGTTAAACTGTCCGTACGGATAACACTGTGAAAATCCATATACTTTTTACTGAGAGTTATCCGTACGGATAAGAATCTGTCCTTACGGATGAATGGCTGAAACTAAAAATTTTTAGTACTGAGAGTTATCCGTCCAGATGATAACTTATCTGTAGGGATGGAGGTAGGCAAAGTGAAAACGAAGTTTTAGATAGAAAAACCCCCTCATGACCATCCGAACACAACCAAAACACCAAAAACACATCACGTGGGTCTCAAGAGCAAACAAAACACAGAAGATGGTGGGTTGCCTCCCACCGAGCGCCTTTGTTTAATGTCGTTGGCTCGACAGAATGACTTAAACTGTGCCGGTTTTTCCAAGTTATACTACCGGCACGGGTGAGGAAAACAAGGGATAGAGAGATGACGGATGGTGGATTATAAGAGTGGGACGTCATGCATTAGAGTCCATGACGGGACTAAACAGCTTACTTCTTCCAACTTCGGATCTTCCAAAATCACAACCTCGAGAGCCTCGTCAAATGGCAACTTCTCATATCTCTTCAAACGAAGACCATTGGTAATTGAGGTCCCGTACTTCGGATGATTTATCTCTACCGCTCCTGAGTCGAACATCTTCACAACGGTGTAAGGTCCCGACCATCAGGACTTCAGCTTCTCCGGAAAAAGATGTAATCGCGTATCATACAGTAAAACCTCATCTCCCACCTTAAACACCTTCGGTCTTATCAGTTGATCATGGAGGAGCATAGTTTTCTCCTTATATCTCGCCGAGCAATCATAAGCTCATAGGCGAAACTCCTCCAACTCAACTAACTGAGCCATCCTCCTTTCTCCACTAAGAGTCTCGTCCATATTCAACTCTTTAATGGCCCAATGCGCTCTATGCTCAATATCCACTGGTAAATGACAAGTTTTTCCAAAAACGATCATGTATGGCGACATACCAATCGGAGTCTTAAATGTCGCTTCAGGAGCCCACAAACGCATCATCTGATTTCATGGACCAACTCTTACAGTTCTTATCAACAGTTCTTTCCAGAATTCTCTTAATACCACGGTTGGAAACCTCCACCTGTCCACTCGTCTGAGGGTGGTAGGCCGTTCCTAACTTATGAGTTACCCCATACTTTAGAAGCAGCTTATCCAAATCTCTATTGGCGAAATGAGCGCCATTATCAGAAATTATATCCCTTGGTACACCAAATCGTGTCAGAATGAACTTTTTCAGAAACTTGTTGACTACATGTCTGTCATTAGTGGGGGAGGCGATCGCCTCCACCCAATTTCAGACATAATCACAAGCTAATAGAATGAACTTGTTCCAAAAAGAAGGAGGATAAGGTCCCATGAAATCGATGCCCCAAACATCGAAAACTTCACACACAATAATAGGCTGTTGAGGCATTTCGTTCCTTCTTGAGACTCGGCCCGAATGATGACACGCGTCACAAGTTTTGACATAAGCATAGGCATCCTTAAAGATCATGGGCCAATACAACCCAATTTGTAAAACTTTCAACGCGGTTCTCTGCCCCGAAAAATGGCCCCCGGCCTCTTTATCATGGCAAAAAGATAACACGCTCAACCGCTCACCCTCGGTTATACACCTCCTCAAAATACCGTCGGCACACAACCGGAACAAATAAGGATCCTCCCAGACAAAGTACTTAGCCTCACTCTTAAGCTTTTTCTTCTGATTTTCATCCAACTCTGGATCTACAAACCCACTATCAAGGTAGTTCACAATCGGGGCAAACCACGGTGCACCCTCTTTTCCTCTACGTAGAAAATTCCCTCACTTTTCCGGCAACATAGTGTCCACCACGAACAGTTGCTCATCCGGAAACGAGTCATTTATCTCCACCCTCACAGATTCCTCATCCTTAACCGGCTCTATACGACTGAGATGATCGGCTACGACATTCTCACAACCCTTATGGTTTTTAATCTCCACGTCGAACTCCTGAAGGAGCAGAATCCATCTTAACAAACGTGGTTTAGCATCCTTCTTTGCAAACAGGTATTGCAAAGTGGAGTGATCTGTATGCACGATCACCTTAGACCCCACCAGATAGGATCTAAACTTATCAAAAGCGAAGACCACCGTGATTGCGGTCTGATCAGGTTATAATATACTTGACTACCATAAACTAATACTAGCAAGAGAACTAGGCCCATCGTAGTATAGCTATAGTGAATCAAGGTCGATCCCACAGGGAACCAATTGTGGGTCATCTTATATACAAACAATTAATTAAACATGTCAAGGACATAGAGGCGGTCTACGACCAACATAAGACAATAAAAGTAAAGACACGACTCGACACAACGTAATTAACCTCCCCAATTATAGTCTTTATCGTTTGGACCTAGATAATTTATATGATAAACTGAACTTATTAACTGTCAATCCGCTTGTATCTATCTTAGATTGGCTACGGGAGTCATCCTCTTTAACTTGACTTAGCACCGGTAGGTCACTAGATCACCGTGATATTGTTACGTGACTTCGCGCTTTTGGTGCCTCCATCTCATATAACTCACACGCTACGACTTTAAGGATGCCGATATTAACCGTGACACCTCGTCCAGGCAACATTCCTATGGTGAGGCGTATTTCCTAAACGATCGCTCAAGCCCTCGTCCAACTAACAATTACCTTTTAGGTCTCATGCTAGTTTACTTAACTACGATAACTAGGTGACGTCAATTCCTAATACAAAACCTACCTAGATCTCATTGAAAGTCCTGTAAGATCATTAATGAGCCGACCTAGGAGCCCTATATTGGTATTTCCTAATCGTGACGCTAATTAAAATCGATGAGCAACGTAGCCGTGGCCATACCTAATGAGATAATAAATCCTACTAAGCTAAACCTACCATAAAGACGCATGGACTAACTAATGAGACAAATAGGGGCTCGGTCGATCGAAAGATAGACACTCGGTCGACCGAATGATTCCATTCGGTCACCCAAACGATTTCATCCCCGTTACATCCTAGAATATATTTCTCAACGCTTCATCATACGTAATGGCTTTAAACAAGAATCAGAAAGAAATCATATAAACTACTTAGATACACATTAATTAAACCAAGCGATTCATGAATAGACGTTAAACATATGACGTAGGTTATGGGATCCTTATAGACAAGGCGTCGCCACATCCCTAACATCATAGCCTAGATCTACATCATCTAGCTATGATTAATTAACTCAAACGATAAAGCATAATTGGGAGGGATTAATTACTTAAAATAAAAGAAACAGAAAATAAAGGCTTACATAATCGCAGCCTTTAAATTGCTGGAAACCTTCACATTATTCTACATTGTATCAAAGTTGTATTATGAATTGTAAGATTGAAAAAAAGAATGAATGGATTCTTTACAAATTTCGTATCATGCTGCTTATATAGAGGCTTTCGCCGACTTAGGGTGGTTCTAGAAGATAAACACGATTAAAGCCGAAAACCGACCCAAACCCGAGGCTCGGTCAACCGAAGATCTTCACTCGGTCGACCGAAGCATTAGGCTCGGTCGACCGAACCTAGAAATGCCCTTTTTCACACGTTTTCTTCGTTTGCCTTGCTCCCCACTGCACGTTTGCATGTCAATCCGATTAATCTCTCATTTAATGCTCCGATTTCCTTCCTTCCTTATCTTGAGATAATTGATTGAATGACACTAATCTCCTCGATTTATAATGATCTGTAAAATCAACATTAATCGCACAGTAAATCGGATAAAAACGAGTAAATACCAATTTACATAATATAAATCACATAACATTAAATATTAAATATAAACGTGTGATTTAATATAAAATGCGTATTATTAATCTCGATTTAAGGTCAATGTTGATGACTTTTACGGGTATAATTTGACCGTCATCACACCGCCAACAACTCTTTCTAGGTCGTGGCATACTTCTGTTGGGCCGGGTTAAGGGTATGACTGGCATAGTAAATGGGTCGAAATAGCTTATCGACCTTCTGCCCTAACATAGCTCCCACAGCTAGATCACTCGCATCACACATAATTTCAAAACCTTGCTCTCAGTTCGGAGCTATCAGAATAGGAGCCTCAGTCAACAGCTTCTTAATATCATTGAAAGCCTCTACCCACTCCTCATCGAAACTCACATTCACTCCCTTCTTCAACCTAAAGGTAAGGGTGTAGCCTTTTAGGCGAACTTAAGGATAAATCTACGATAGAACCCCGCATGTCCTAGAAAAGACCTTAACGTTTTCAAATTAGAAGGCATAGGCAACCTAGAAATAGCGTCTACCTTAGCCCTGTCAACCTCTATCCCCTTGGCTGATACCTTATGACCTAGTACAATCCCCTCAGTCACCATAAAGTGACACTTCTCCCAGTTCAAGATTAGATCGGTCTCCTCACACCTAGCAAGAACCCTATCTATATTAAACAAGCATGCATCAAAACTATCCCCAAAAACAATAAAATCATCCATAAACACAGCCATGCATTGATCTATCATATCGGCAAAAATGACAACCATGAATCGTTGAAATGTTGCGGGTGCGTTACACAGCCCGAACGGCATTCTTCGAAATGCAAAGGTGCCATAGGGACACGTAAAAGTGGTCTTATCTTGGTCATTAACATCAATATGGATTTGGTAATAACCACTGAATCCGTCTAGAAAACAATAGAACGCTTGACCAGCAAGTTTATCTAACTCTTGATCAATAAACGGGAGGGGGAAATGATCTTTCCTAGTCTTTTCATTCAACATTCGGAAATCGATGCAGACTCGATGACCGGTAACAGACGCATCTAAAAGACTCACCTTGCTCATTTGTCATCACAGTAATACCGCATTTCTTTGGCACCACCTGTGTGGGGCTCACCCACTCACTATCCGAGATAGGATAGATTATGCCCAAAATCAAAGATCTTCACCACCTCTTTCCTTACCACTTCCAAGAAGTGCGGATTCGCCTCCCTCTCTGCGGTTGACGCCTCGGTCTTGCCCCATCCTCAAGGATGATTTTGTGCTTATAGATGTCAAGACTAATCCCTTTATATCCACCATTTTCCATCCAAAAGCTCTTTTCCTTTTCTTTAAGACTTGAATCAGCTTTACTTCCTGCAAGGCGGTTAATGTAGCAGAAATAATAACCGGAAGTAAGTCACTACCTTCAAGAAAAACATATTAAAGGTGTTGAGGGAGCGGCTTCAACTCCAAATCATTCGGTGGTTCCTCAATGGATGGCTTCGGCAATTTTTTGGCGAACCGAGATCCAGCTTCTTAGTCCAGCTGTCCTTCACAGACTCACCTGCCTCGAGATGCATGGCATAAACTTGCATCACCCGGCTATCGTCAGTCACCTTGCATGATTTCATCAAGCACTTCTCCAATGGTTCTTTGTGCCCCTGCAAATTCACATTTTCCACAATACAAGGGTGGATAACATCTACCGAAAAACAATCACTCACCTCCTCCTCGGGGTGTTTCATGGTCTTATAAACATTAATCGTGACACTATCTTGACCGACACGTAAAATTATGTCCCCCCTCTTAACATCTATCAAGGTCTCCCCAGTGTTTAGGAAAGGCCGACCTAATAAAAGAGGTGTCCTGAGTCGCTGCCATGTCCGTAACCACAAAATCAACCGGGAATACAAATCTATCAACTCAACCAACACATCCTCGCCTACTCCTAGCGGTGTCCTAACCGACCTATCCGCCATTTGCAATGTCATGCTAGTTGGTTCAAATCTCCTAAACCCGCTTTATCATACACGCACTTTGGCATCAAACTAACAGATGCCCCCAAATCACAAAGCACATTCTTGAAAACAGTCTCTCCTATGGTTATAGGGATGGTAAAACGCCTTATCTTGGATTTTGGGAGGTATCTTGTTCTCAAAAATAGCGAGAACACTCATAACTCAATTGCACCATTTGCTGCATTTTTCTCCTTACTCGAGAGCATACTTTTAAAAATTTGAAATACGACGGGATGTTGGCAATGATATCCAACATTGGCATGGTCACTTCAAATTTCCTCAACATTTCCAAAAATTTGACTTGACTTTGGGTCAAGACCTCCTTTTTGGCTGTTTTAGGAGGAAATGGTAAAGTGGCCACATCAAAACCCGGGGGAGGAGGGGGAATTTTACCTTTATTACCTTTCGGCTTGAGTGGTGGTGATGGCTCTTCTTCCTTTACGTCAATGATCACAGTGTCCGGCTTTGGCCTTGTCGCTTCTTCCCACTTTCTCTTGTATTCCTCCACTTCCCTTTTCAATATCGAGATCTTCTCCTTTTCTGCCCTCTTCTCAACATCTTCATCAAACCCTTCTTGTTCTTCCAACGGCTCTTTCTAGTCAGAAAATTTTTCCTTCTCAGAATTTGGCACCACGTTCTCAAGTTTCCGGCTCGCTTGTCCCACCTCTTTACCACTTCGGGTGACTACCGCACAAATGTCTTTTGAATCTTTGGGGTTCCTCTCCGTGTTACTAGGAAGCCCCGTATTCAACGGTGGTTGAGCTCTATTCTCGGTCATCTGCCCTATCTGAATCTCCAAATTATGCATGGCCGCTTTTTGTTCAATCATGAACTTGTTCAACTGATCAGAGCTTTCATCAGATGGCTTCTTCTGGTTCCCCGAACCACTCCCTTGTTGATTGTAGGATTTATTCTGCCTATGAGCATTCGGGTGTTGATAAGTTTCAGAATTCTGATTCGGCTTGTTGGTTATTCTATTGGTTGCCGGATTGCTGCCCTTGCTCTCTATTCCCATGATCTCGGTTCTGATTGCTACCCCACTGGCCTTGTCGATTCTGGCCCCAACTTTGGTTCCCCGAACCTTGATTCTGATTTTCATAGCCTTGGTTGTTGGAATTTTGATTTTGTTGATTCCAACTACCTTGGTTATTTTCTCTCCAATTTCCTTGGGAATTTTGAGAATTCCCTTGGTCGCGATTCTGACTCCAACCATGGTTTCCTTGGCCCTGATTGTTGGAATTTTGCCGGGACCACTGATTGTTTTGGTTGTTGCCTCGACCCCAATTTCCCTGGCCACTCTGATTTCCTTGATTTCCTTGGTTCCAATTCTGGCCTTGCTGGTTATTGTTCCAATTATTCCCCGAATTCTAGTTCCTCCAATTGTTCCCGGAATTGTTGTTGTTCCAGCTTCCCTTGTTGTTATTGCCTTGGTTCCAATTTCCCCAGAATTATTTCTGACATAGTTCACATCGCTCGTTGGAAATCTTCTTCCATGCCACACCCCATCGATGGCTCATAATCTTGGTAGTTCGTGGAACTTGCCAATTTGGGTTGTTACCCCATGGGTTGTTCTCGTTCCATTGTCCCCTGAAATTTGTTGTTGACCAAATTATGGATTCCTCCCGGAAACTCGTTGATTACCGTTATTTGAACTCCTGCCCCCAACTGCTAAGCGCCGCAACTAGATCTTCCATAATCGCCATCGTTGTTGCCGAGATACATTTGCTACAGGGTGTTGTTGTGTCAGCTGTGGTATTTGTTGTGGTAATTTCTGAGGATAAGTCGTTCTGTTCGGGGTCATACAGAACTGAGCCGAGTGATTACCGCCACACAACTGACAAACTCGTTGTGCCTCTTTTCGCTTTCTTCATCTCTCGCCTCAAGTGCCAACAACTCATTATGTATGGCCGCCTCTTTATCCAATCGCTTCTTCAAGGGCCTTAACAGCTTTGTTGTGGCTCTTTCGGTTTTCTCGTCCCAAAATCGAAACCCATTCATCATCCTTCTCGATAGCATCGTTAATATGTTGCATTGCTAGCTCGGGGTCAATTCTCGCCAAACCGTTTCCACTAGTTTCATCTAAGAGATTTCTCGACTTATCCAAGGATCTATAAATCTTTATCACCGCTCAATCAGACTCAAATTGTGTGGAGGCACTTTTTAGCAATGCCCTAAACCGCTCAACTGCCTCCTTCATGGTTTCCCCTTTCGCCCAATGAAATTGTGTATTTCTTGCTTTAAATCCTCAATCTTTGGTGGAGGAAAATATTTCTTCGAAAAACATCGCCACTTCGCCCATGTAGATAATGAGGCGTTAGGAAGGTGTTGAACCATGTTCTTGCACTCCCCTTAATGCAAATTGAAACATCATCAACTTGAGAGCCTCTCTCGCTCACTGTTTGTACTTCAGTGTCGAGATGATCTGCAGATAGTTGTCTAAGAATTCATTTGGGTCCTCATTCCGCTGCCCGTAGAAAACTGCATTCTCGCTGATCATGTTGATGACATTCTTCTTTGGTTCCATGTTGTTAGCATGGATAGCTGGGATTCTGATCGGATTATGTCCGGTCCCTAGATACGGGGTAACCACGTAATCCCTTGCTGATACAAACCCCTGATTTGCCTGTGGATTGTTCGGGTTATTATTCAGGTTGTTCTGATTCGCTTGCAGAAGCTGAGTCTGTGCCATCTGTTGTTGAATTAACTAATACATCTGCATTTGCAAATTGTCCTGGCCAGGCGGCTGTTGTTGAAACTTACCACCCCCTTGTTGGTGTTGCTGTTGGCGAAGAGGTGATGGGTTGTTATTTTGGAGTTGACCACCCCCCACTTGACCATTTTGTCCATTCGGCTGCCTCTGACCATTTAACACATCATTTTGTTGGTCCTGTCTGTTTCTTCCATCACCCCTTTCTAGAGCGGGGTCAAATAAATTTCTCCCATCTGTCCTTGCAGCCATAGGTGGGTCCAAAGGATTTCTCTCGCATGGAGGAGGACTATTTAGAGTACCCAAACCCCCCATTTGAGATGTCCCATCATCATTCAACCGATCTATACCATTGGTTGACATATCTTCTTCCTCTGAAGAGAAGTCTGATGTTTCGTGTCCGTCCACGGTTTCTGGAACAGGAGCAAACAATCTTCTCCTCAACTGCCTTGCATGCCTGTCGATTTCCGGATAATAAGGCTCTAGAGGTGCCCCAGAGCTCCGGGTCATACACTGCAAGTCAAAACAAAACAACAAGAAAACAATAAAAACGACCTAAGCCCAAGCTTTCGGTCAACTTTTGTGATATCAAAGTATTGCCAATCCCCGGCAACGGCGCCAACTGGATAAGAGAATTTTGCAATCCAGTTAATCAAGTAAAAACTCGAAACCTTAGCAAAATCTACTTTCTACCCGGCAGTGGACCGGATCGATTGTAGGTAGTGCTTGAGGAGTCTGAGGTCGAACCCACAGAGATTGGCTTTGAGTACCACAGCTGGCTTAGCACTCAGTTCAGGTCAACTAGAAAAATATGTCGTTATACTATTGCATAAAAGAAAAATTATACTAATCGGATTTCTTAACGATTAAAAGAGGTACAAAATTAACTACATTCCAAATGGATTACTCTACCTCAAACAAACTACCCTGGAGTGTGCTCTACCTTCCTTGTCAGTCTAATGATAAACTCACAGGTGTCGAGTCCTAATTCAGGTGCTAACTCACACCCTACCCAAAGCTCAACAACCCTCCCTTTAGAAGGCCAACTCACCTAACGTGATTAAGTTCTAGACTTGCCCGAGTGAATGATAAAAACCCGTATTGGACATGGACCTAACGACTAGGGTGTCAATCTAAAGGCACGTAGGTGTCAAACTACCTTTTAAGCCAAAACGTCTACGGTCCCGAAACCCCGGTTCCCACACTTCGCCGCAACATACATTTATAAGCTAGGTGTGTGTGATGGTGAACTAGGTGATCAAGCTAGCTCAATTACGATTAAAGTAGGTTTCGTGATATGAATTATCGATTAGAACATTTTATTACGTGCTACACTACCTCCCGGTTCATCTCCCTAATGGCGTTTCATCAGCTTTCACATAATTCGGCCGTACGATAGATTTAGCTACTCATTATCGAATTGAAACAATAAACGGTAAAGGAATTCATGATATAAACGATAAGAGAACAAGAAATCATACCCACTTTATTGAAAATTGATGAAGTACCAAAGTTATGCTCACAAAGATCAAATCTTGACAATCGAAATGTAATGGATTGATGTTGTAATGTATCTAATGTAATAGAGGATCGAAAGACGAGAACAATGGTATATGATACTTAATTATACGCTTTCGGACGAAGGAAATCGCCCAAAAGAGGCTAAAACTATCTAAATTCGTAAAAGTCTGCTGAAGAAAACGTTTGAGGTGTCCTTTTATAGCCTAGGGCAAAATTCAGCGTATCCGTACAGATAACAGGCTATCCGTACGGATAGTTCTTGATTCTCCAGGTTATCCGTACGGCTGGAAATTTATCCGTACGGATAAGTCTCTGATCACATCTTCTCGCTTTTGTGCTCCCAATTGTCTCATCCGTCACGGGCCGGCATTCTATCCGTCCCGTATAGTCTCTGCTGCTTCTTGCCTATCCTTTACGGATAAATGGCTATCCGTACGGATAAGTCTCTGTCCAATAATTTCAATCCCGATCGAGTTGTCCGTGCGACGACGCTTGTCCTTATGGATAGATGCCTTAACTTCAAAAACTTCACTTTTTCCATACTTAGCCTTCGTTTCTCGCCTCGGACATGTCTAAACTCATAAATCATCGCTTTCCGGGCTCCCGACTCACCCAAATCCTGTATAAACATGGAAACAACAAGAAAACGCATAACCCCGCAAATTACGGGTGCTCGGGAAATGAGTATAAAGTGCTAAAAGTAGGCCGAGTTTACGGAAAAACCGATAGTTACTCGCCGTGCAAAGAAAACCTCATTACACTCATTATAGGGTCTAAACTCACCCGAAAACATGCTAGAAACATGATAACCGTGGGTTAAACTGTACATAAATGTATAGTAAAGTTGGTTCCTATCAGTTGCACATACCTTTTCAGCATTACTTAGTGGTTCTGACTTTATCAGACAAAAGTCCAAGTCTCAGAATCGTATACAAATGTCATATTCACTTTCTTTAAGGCAACTACATTATCGATGTGAAAGTGAATCCATTTGTTCCAACGAATCTAAAAACAGAAATAATATTTCTTTGATATTCAAGGATTAAAATCAAAATTTATTTCCTTATATCACTCTCACTATCTTAGTTTGAAATAATCGCCCGTTGTCTACTTTTTTATCATGAATGCCCAAATACCTTGTTCTAAGAAAAGAACTTTAGCTTCGAGTCAAATTACTCGGTTAAGAAAGTCTATAAGATTCATAGGTTAGTGATCCGAAATCACTTTCCTTATCCTTTACTTTCTTTGATTAATATTTCGGTTTAGCCTTTAACTTATTTAGTTTAGACGACTTATACTTGTAGACATTTACCCTCCCATTCTTGGCTTTCTTTAAAGGAAATGGCCGTGAACTAGCAGTTCATTTGAGTAGACACTACTCATGAACTGTGGGATGTCTAGTGATATTGATACCAAATCATTCTCGTCATCTTTGAACTAATTTTATTTTGTCTCTCGCCAAAGACGAGTGACAAATGATAATACATTCTTATCAAATACCACTTAAGTTTGTAGGCTCAAGAGGATCATCCTCTTCTGAAGAATTAATTTGCATTCTCGATTATTGAGTTCAACGATCTTGTTACTTTTCCACTTTTACAAAGTCATCATTAGTCAATTTTTTCGTGTTTATCAGTTTAGATACCTTGAGATGATATGTAGTTGTAAAATAATTTATGACAGAAATATAAATCAAATAATACTCCGCATCATATAATAATTTTAGGAATAATAAACGTGATGTTATGCATGCAGTTTATCCTACCATTCCATGGATTTAATCTCACACCTCAGTGCCGCCGACGGGTAGGTCAAAGAGGTGACGATTTAATTGAGACAATCTCTCTCAACAATTAACTGAGAATCAGACATCCCGATTTAATTGTTAACTACCTTCCTTTTTCAGCCAAGATATTTCCGAAAATACCCTTTAGAGTGTGACCTACTATTTTAGATTTTTAAGTAGACCCCGAGTATGCCGCTGAAGGGTAGGTCAGTGACCCGACGAGTACTCAAAATCCTATCCTTTCGGAAACCAAGCCTTGAATTTTGATAGCGGTGAAGGCCATCCGAAGGGGGCCGAAATCAAAGCGGCACGCATCACAATTCTCTCACGGTGCTTGTGTTAACAGTAAAGGCCCAGGGGCCAGTTGTCACTTTCCCCGCCCCCACTCATTATTTTGAAAATTAGGTAGTCTTTTAGGATTTTAGAATTTTTTTTAATAATCCAAAAACAATAGATAATGAATATTTAATTTAATCCTCCCACTAGTTTATCGGTTTCAAATACCGTTAACTAGTGTCACCATATTCACGATTTTCCAATTGTATGGATTTATTAAAATTTCTTGTGTAGACACTACACATTTAAAATTCACCAAGAATTTTATAATCCTAATACATTAGGACTTCATGATTTTTCTAATAATTCAAAGAACAATAAATCATAAAATTTAAAGCTCCCACTAGTTTATCGGTTCCAATACCGTCTAACTAGTGACACAATATTCATGATTTTCCAATTTTTCGAATATCTAGAAATTTCTTGTGTAGACACTACACAACTAAAATTCACAGAAGAATTTTAAAGTCCTAATTAGTCATGATAAAATTTTAGGATCGTAGAATTTTATCTCAATAATTTGAAAACAATAAATCTTGAAAAGCAATCACCAACTTATCGGTATTAAACCCTGGCTGAAATTTAACCGAGATCACCGAACGGTATCGGGATTAGCTAAGCCAACCCGTCCTCTTCGTTGGTTCATATACGACTGCTGGATGAATCAGGATAAGGCTGCCCCATTGAGCCAAAACTCGCCGGATAGCTTGATCTTGCTGGACCCCCGACGCTAATGTTGCACGTGTGCGGGTGCTGGGTTCAAAATCGGGCTAAGGTTGCCCCATTGAGCCTCAGCTCGCCGGATAGCTTGACCTTGCCGGACCCCCGTGGCTAACCCCGCACGTAGACGGAGAGTCGAGTCGAGCCGAAACCCTGTTGACCGCCCGAACCAATTTTCGAACATTTTGCTCAGTTGGTGTCTAACTTTTCCGGATTTTCCAAATTTTCAATTATTAAAATTCTTTTATGTAGTCACTACATAATAAAAATCCACGAATGATTTTTAGATCCCAAAATTAAATTTACCGAGTAAATTTTATTTTATCATGTGAATTTTATATCCCGATAAAATTCCGTTCGTTTTAATTAATTTAATTAATTATCTAAATTAATTACGTCTCATACATGCCTAATTAATATCATGATTAATTATCTACATGTATGCATATGTTAGGGTGGAATTCATGAATATGATTCTTGTCATGGCATGATTATCTCACATAAATTATCAAACATGAAAATAAATGCGTAAAAGTACACCACTGAGATGGACCGTTGGTACCCCCGTATCTAATCTATAAATAAACAAATAAACCCTAGATTATTGCGCAGCCGCCGACTGGTATAAGAAATTTCTGCTCCAGATCTTCAATAAAAATCTTTCTAGCTTATTTGGTTGAAGCTCCTTCTTTCTTCATCACCACCCGAGTTCGATTCCCCGTTCCCCCTTTTTTGTTTCGTTTTTTTTTTTGAACAGAAAAAAATAAATTTCGCAATTAATCCGGCTAAGGGGATTCAAACCCAGGTCTACAGTTTGATGATTATGTGCCTTGACCACTGCGCCATCCATCAGATTTGATGAAGAATGGATCCGTTTTAATAAATAGGTGCGGCCGAAAACCCGATTTTTCCCACACTGGGTTTTTCGGACCAGGGTTTTAAGGAGATGGGGGAGCAAATTGATGACATCTTAGGTGTGAGGAGGTCATGGATGGCAAAAACTTGTAAATTTTTTCTTGATTAATAAAATTACAAGTTTCCCAAATTCAAAAAAAAAATTTAGGTGCGGCCGAATTTATTAAAAATAGAAAATTAAAATTGCAAAATTAAATTACATGACATCCTATACCCGGAAAAACGGGTTACAATAGATCTAACGGTAAACAAGTACCAACCCCAATCTATCTCGTCAACCAAAACATTCAATCGCATAAATAAGCAATTTTATTTTATTTCACTCCTTATTAATTAATTATGCAATCATGATCGCAAAATCGCTTTAACCTGGCTCCGATACCACATGCTAGATATACAGAAACCCGAATCCGAATTCGATCCATAATTGGATCGTCAGATCTGATTCTCAGCACCGATCGAGACGCTCGATCTAGCACAGCGGAAGCTACGAATAAATTCGCATGCGATTTTACAACGATTCGAATCACATAAATAATTAATCTACAAGAAAGTTAGTAGATTTACCTTATCAGAGAGGAAAAGATAGTCTACCAAAGGGAGATGCCGTAGTCTTCCGGATTGCGTCTCCTAGCGACGACTGGTGGACGTCGATCCTCATCGTAGAACCTCCTCGAATATGCTCAAGAAAAACCCTAGGTTTCTCTTCTCTAAAGGACTAAGGCAAGAAACTAACTTTCTTCCTTTTATTTTGGTGTTGGCGCAATTTGTGATGATTATTGTGCTAGGAGAAACTCTCTTTATGTAGGAAAATAACTAATCAAGAGAGTTATCCTTTTCACACCACAATTACCTATTCCCATAAGGAAAAGATATTTTTGCCCCAAAAATAAGAGATAAATTCCCAAAAAATCAATCTCTTATTTTTCCATTAATTATCCAACAAATCGATAATTAATTATTTACACATGTGACATAATCTAGAAAATTTCTTTTTCTAATTATCCACAATATGGGGCGCCACAAATTTGTCATTTTTAATAGAAAATGTCTTTTCTATTTTACATATTATTTACCAAATAAATAATATTGCATATTCATTAAATATACCAACTATTTAATTTATTCTCGAGGTTCCATAAAATGAGAAAACACTCGCGCGTTAGAGCCAACCCGGGACCACACTCTATAACCATGAGCTACAATAAATTGAATAAAACATTAATCGAACAGAATATTTCCACTCAACTTATTACTTCCGGAATTACGCCACCATAAATCCGAAACTGAACTATATTGATTATAGATATAACTTATTCTCAAAACGTCGAGTCGAGTCGATAAGAGTCCATTGATATAATCATTCCATATAAACTAACCCTCCATAGACTATCCGTAATTAAGCGGGATTATTTCCGTACACCTTCTTCAATATATACCTCTTATCCTTATTTACTATTAACCCACTAGTGATCAATTAGTTCATAACCAATACGAACTCTGCGGATCGATCAGTTTCTAGGATTAAAAAAATAAGGGGATTGTCTTTCTACTTCCCGCAGGAAGGAATGGATTCCATATCTGTGAAACACACACTTCTCACTCATTCCATAATAGTGCCAACGTGAAAGTGATTCGGACCGCGCGCCTTAAATGATCCTTAACGAACACATCAAGCCCTATCCTCAAACAAGTAGAGTCTATAATCACTTCAGATTAAGGTTAATCCATATATGATCATCTTGTGATTTAATAAGATTTTTCAATCACGGAATTATATGAGAAACTCGATTAAATCACCCAAATTCTATATGACTCTCATCATATATAAATGCCCCACTTAGACAACCAATGTCGATGGTCCGGATAAGACGGTCACACCATAAAGTGTTTTGGGCGCATTAATGGTGGTTTAATCAATAAACCCCATACTTTGATTAACTTCACCACGGACTAACAATTCAAGTGTATCACCATAAACTTAATCCTCATGTGTGACACACACTAAATTATATGGCTACATTGATACGACTTGGGGTTTTCAGTAGTGTATTACGTATAAGCACGAAGCAAATAATAAGATGAGAATAAATCTGTCATTTATAATTATAAAAACAATTACATAAACTGTCTTTCGGGCGCTACTCCCAACACAACGACTAGAGACATCTAAGTATCAAACCTTTTAAAGTGATTCGAGATCTCATCAACCATAATCACTATTATGATTTCTCTCTCAAAGTTTGACACTAGGGACGTTATCATATAACAACATCGTAATTGGTTTGTTAAACGAAAAAATATATAATAACATAAAAGCCATTTAATATATGTATAAACATAAAGAAATAGTAGAAATGATCCGATCCGGTTGGATCCGGTCCAACCCGATTGGGTTTATGACACTATTTCAATAAGTGACCATCTGGCTCCATATTTATTTGATTTGTGCATGGAAGTTCTTAGTCAGTACATTGAGAAATCCGTGCTAGATGGGGATGTTAGGAAATCACTAGTTTAACGCAGCGGAATTTAAAATTTTGATTTCCTTTTCTAGATCGTTCTTCGTTTAATGCAATAAACACGTTAAGTAGTTTGACGGTTATACCTTGATGATCTATAAGATCGTCGCTTTGACCGTCAACGGAGAGTAGTTCAGTGCGCAAGCCATCCACGCGTCCGGCCTCTATCGCTAATCCACACGAACCCCTTGCCGGATTCCTCCTTGGATTGCTATTGGAAAATTCCGTTCTTAGACCGGCTTTTTCCTCCTCACAAACTCACTATAGGTTGCTTCTCTATTTTACACAAGAACTATGAGCTCTTGCAATTGTGATGTACAAAAGAGCTTGACACACACCTCTTATTTATAGTCAAAAGTGGCGCCCCATATGGTGTGGAGGAGAAGAAAACCTTTTCCCAATAAAATAAGGAAAATCTCCTAGATTGATTTATCTCTTTAATGATAATTAATTTTGCCAATATCTTATATTGAATATAATTATCTTATTACCATAAATCTATTTTTCCAAAATCAATTAATATCTTATATTAATATTATGGCAATCTTATTAATTAAAGTGCACAATCCAAGTGTATCCTTATACCCTAGATGTGGCGCCCTATATGCCAATTAATTGGCTTCCGGAAATTCTTTAATTAATATAATTTATATATAATTAATATCTTGTATTTTATTTATTCATAATAAATAAATACCATCATATTAATTTACCACTATAACCTTTATAGTCTAGAGATAAACTCTCCTTATTTGGTTATCAACTATAACCGCATTTTAATCCTACTCGATGTTCATATGTGTGTGACCCGATAGGCTTCCGAATATGTTGGCCGTAGACACAAAGTGCAATTTACTAAAATGCCCTTCATGCCTAACGATCACGGGATAGCGTCTAGCAACACACCGCGACCCTCAATCATCGGAAGAGTCAAAAGCAATGACTACTACCTTTCATGTGAAGCAGTTACCGTGTAACTTACAATCCTATCGCTGAAATAATATCCATACGATCGTATCTCGAGTGTCAATACATTAACGATCGTATCTTATAATATGGATATCATGCTCTCTCGGAATAACACATTTACTCCCACTTTGCAAAGATGCTCGAGAGCTAGACATTCCTTATAAGAAGGCCATTTCGGATATTCGATCCCAATCATAGGATACGCGATTCCCGTACGACCAATAATGTATACTCCGCAGCTTCAATATCACACCCAATCACTACCGCATGATCGCCCCGTGGTTAGGAGAAATCTCAATAGTGTCAAAGCATGACAATCTACACCGTGATGCCATGAAGACTCGGTCAAAAGGATAATTACACAACCGCCACATAGTGTGACACTTAATGTAAGTGGGTCGGGTCCTAACGTCGCATTCTCCAATACACGCCCACGCATACCCAAGTGTCTCTACACTTCGATGACGAGATCTATCTCTATCTTTTAAAAGATAGAGGACATCTAATACGTCTTTAGTCCGATTATACTATCAATGTCCTATTAGATAATATGTAAGACTAGAGACATTTAAGTACCAATCTCATTCACGTTGATTAGAGATCTCATAAACCATAATCACTATCACGGTTTCTCTATCACAGATTGACACTAGGGACGTTACTATATATATACAACAAATAATATGAAGATAAACAATATATAATAACATAAGTACTTTTATTAATCATAATAAAGTTATTACATGAACTAAATAGACTGTAAATGACCCGACCCAGTCGGATCCGGTCCAACCCGATTGGGTTTAGGACACCTTTCCAACAGGGGAATGGAAACCTATTCAGATTGGAAGGAATTGCCATCACCTGACCCATATGTTTTTTTGCTGATGACCTCATCATTTTTGGAGAGGCCACAATAGAACAAGCAATTATTATGAGGGATGTTTTGGACCTGTTTTGTGGTTATTTTCATTTGTCTAAGAATTCCTCACATCAGATGAAAATGATCATTGGACAGAGTCTGAACATGCAACATGTGGAAGAGTTTGGACAGTATCTCGGGGTGCCTCTGGTTCATACCAAGATGACAACCAGCAGATACAGTTTTATCATTGACAAGATGAAGAAAAAACTGGCAAGTTGGAAATCTAAATGCTTATCTAGAGCTGGAAAATGATTCTCATTCAATCCTCTTTAGCCACACATCCTTAATATATCATGCAGACCACAAGACTTCTTATTGAGTTCCTGCAAGAGATGGAGAAAATTTGTAGAGCTTTTTTTGGGGAGAAAACCAAGGATTGAGAAGAATGCACTACTTATCATGGGACAAAATCTGCCACCAAAAGTGCAAGGTGGGCTTGGCTTTAAGAGAATGCATGAAATGAATACTTCTTTGTTAGGCAAACTAGTTTGGGAACTCTTAACTGATGACAAATCCCTCTTGGTTCAGGTGCTGGGGTTGAAGTACGGTAATCCCTTTGAAAGGCCAAAGCCTTTTGCCTCATCAACCTGGAAAGGTGTATGCTGGGCAGCTGCAACTCTGCAAGATCTCTTTACGGTTAGAGGAGACAACATAATATGGAAAGGCACCAATGAAAATAAATATGCTGTCTCTGATGCATATTCTGCCCTTGCTAACTTGCAGAATGATGCCTCAGATCTGATCAGACCTGGATGAACACCTGGAAGCTTAGAGGACCAGGAAGACTCAATTTTCTACTTTGGCAGGTTGCTCATGGTTCCTTGCCAACTCTTGATATGCTTTGCATAAGACATGTTAGCAGCAACAACATTTGTAGCATATGCAATCAAACCACATAAATCGATCTTCATGCTCTTCGGGACTGTATATTTGCCAGCCAATTTTAGAAAAATATTATACCTAGTGTTCGGTGGTAGGACTTCTTTGGACAGCAGAATGTAAAGACCTGGGCTGCCCAGAACATCCACAGCAATATTGATCCCCAATATTGGGTTTATACGTACAGAGATGTGATATACTCACTTTGGCATTGAAGAAATCCGCAGGCAGAGTATCCTCCCATCATTGTGCTCATATCACAGATGGTGCAGCGTGTGAAGAACCTGAGACTTGTTTGGAATTTATAATTTTTTTTTTTTTATAAATCTTTTTGCATTTTTTCTCTGCTTTGTATCTTCCATTTTAAAAATACTGTTTATGGTACCTTCCACTTGTTATTAATAAAATAAAAGTTCGTTTAAAAAAAAAGTCGTAAAAAAAACCTTAAACTTACTAGGCATTATTATAAATAAAAAAAACCGTGTTTAGCATTTGACGTATCGTGTAAATGTTACATTGTCCTTTCAAAAAAATAAAATAAATGTTACATCGACGGTATTTTTTTAAAAAAATAAACAAAAAAACAATAGAGGATATTTTATGCCGTATTCAAAAAAGAAGAATGTGGGTATTAATGTCATTTAACTAATTTCGTACATAGTTGTTTTGTAGCCATTGCCCGCGTAGCTTTCATACTTTCCTGTCAGTTGTTTTCCTTTTTCCTTTCTTGACTAAAGTTGCTTCTTTCCACGTAAGTCTTCCTACCCAGCTTTTTTCGTGATACATAATACTCAAGCCGACTCTTCTAGGGCTTTTGATTGTTGCTTTTTTATTTCTTATTATTTTGTCAATGATTGTTGTTTCGAAGCTGATCGTAGCTCTTTCTGTCTGTTATCTGAATTCAATCTTTTGGTAACTCTTTCTTCTTAATTCTGTTTACTCTGCGTGTTTTCCAGAGCTGAGTTTCGGATGTTTTTTTTTGCCTTTTATTTTTGTTTTTTCGTTTTTTTGTTGTTCCAATTGACGTTGGCATGAAATGATTTTGATAATTCCGTGAGAAGTGGTTTTCGGTCTTACTCCGAGCTGCTGATGCTCTGTTTTTCCACTCAACATCAAAACGAGTGACGACTTGAGTGGGTCTACGTTCTGAATTTGATTGAACTGATTTTTTTTATCCAAGATAATATTTTTCTCGCAAATAAAAAAAATGGAGATAGTTGAATAGCTAATTCTGATTAGGGTCGCATGGTTTTGCTGCATTTCCTCTGTTTTGGATGATTTTGGTGAAGCAAACATTAAAGGTCGTTTTTTTCCCCCTTTTTTTTAAAGATCCAATTCCGTTGGAGTATGAATTGGATTGAATTGAAGTGGTGGGGCCACACGCGTCTGTGTATTTGGTAGTTTTTGCAAGGATAAAGCAGAGTGATTTCATTGGTGCTTTACAGACTTGTAGGATTAAGTTAATCTACTTCTTCTAGAAAGAGTCGGGAGAAAGAACTAAATGTACTTGGCACTTGTATGGTTCTTATTCTGGTGATTTTATTCTGTTTCCCCAGGAATTAAAAAGTAAGGTTCCTTGTTTTTGTGGTGTATGAAATGTTCATCAAACTTAGTCGCTGATGATTTCTTGTTAGCATCCCTCCCCCCTCCCCCACCCCACCCCAATTGTGGTCATAAATTTTATCATTCATTTGTCACAATTTTAATAGATTTTCTTTGCAGACTGATTGCAGTAAAGTGAAAGCCAGTCAGAAAGATGTCCTACCAAAGAAGGGGGTCAGACCTCCAGCCGCAGAGGCGGATTCTGCGGACACAAACTGTTGGTAGTTTAGGGGATTCAATGATGGATAGTGAAGTGGTTCCATCATCATTGGTCGAAATTGCACCAATTCTCCGTGTAGCCAACGAAGTTGAGCCGATTCACCCCAGGGTTGCTTACCTCTGTGAGTCTTTCCGCCCTTCATTTTCCTTCCTTCTTTTGTTCTGTATATTGTACAGAGAGCACTTTGATTGATTTAATCCTTGTCTCAATGGAAATCTATGAACACCTCGTTGTACCCTTTTTGGGACAGTTCAAATCCTAACAGTGCTGTCAGCATAGTAATCTTAATGGTTCCTTACTTCTGGAAGTACATTTTTCTTGTTCTTTTTCATTTTTTATCTGTTTGATTAAATAACCCTAGGGAAAAAAAAATATCCCTTGGATTTCAGTTAGTTACTCTGAAAGCAGAGTTGATTAAGTAGAAAGTAAGTCGATGCATCCGCTCACACTTCTTTAACTGGTGAAGGGTTCTGATAAATGACCATATCAAAAGTTTGACATGTAAAAAAGAAGCATAATATAGCATTTAATTACTTTAACATGTTGCCTCCTCATATATGCGGACATGCCACAGGTGCATCACATATTTCCTTATTTTCCTTTTCCGTAGCAGTAGCAATAGCCACAAGCACTAGTTGCGTAAATTTCTCCCAGAAAACGGGCTGTAGGTTTCGGTCCCTTGATATTGGACTCCGATACAATGATCAATTATTGTTAAAATTATAAAAATTCAGTTTACATGTGCCTTAAACGGCTATAATAGGTTATTAGTTGAGCTATTAACTCTGCCACCCAAGTTAAAGATTCCAGATGTTTGGTTGGTGTCTGCACTTCCAATTTATATTTGATCTCTGCTCCCCAGAGAGAATAACAAGAAATAAATCTTATTGTACAACTGTAGTACAACTCTTTTTTAGCTAGGTCCTTACCCTTTTTAGCTCTTCCAGCAGGTTTGTATTCAAGTTGAAATATGTTCTCTCTGACTTACCATTGCCTTAGCCTGCTAGCGGTTACATTTTTCTCTCCTATAAATCTGTGTACTATTCGTACATTGATAAATAAGACGAATTTATTATTTCTTCCTTCATTTTTTTTGAGATATTCTTCTTCATTTCTACAGATAGTAAATTCAACAGATTTTTAAATAAGCGTGTCGATCCTTGAAAATAATTCTCTAACCTTTTTTGTTTGGTTACTTAACTGGAAAATCAATTGTGCTGATTTTTTTTTTGTTTTCAGATGGAAGTTTTTATTTTTGTTTTCATCATTTTACTACCAACATACTAATGGCCATTTGGTTATGGTATCAGGCCGGTTTTATGCCTTTGAGAAAGCTCATAGATTGGATCCAACATCAAGCGGCCGTGGAGTTCGTCAATTCAAAACTGCCCTTCTACAACGTTTGGAAAGGGTGCGTATTATTGAACATACTGTTAACGCTGCGTTTTCTCTGATTTCTTGTTCTTCACCTTTTATACATAATCTGACCAACCTCCTGTTCAATTTGTTTCACTTATGGGATTTTTCATATAATGTGCATTAGAAGTTGTAAATAAAATGAACAAGCATCTGCTGTTATACTGTTGTCGTTTAAAGTTGCCCGAGTCAATTGCTTTATTATCTTTTTGTGGCTAGGAAAAAGACACTACGTTAGCAGGGAGGACAAAAAGTGATGCTCGAGAAATGCAGAATTTTTATCAGCATTATTACCGGAAGTATATTGAAGCATTGCAGAATGCCGCTGATAAAGCTGATCGGTACTCTAGCTTATTTAATTATGCGGTAAATCTGAACTTCTACATATGGAGATCTAACTTGAATTTTCTGTCACCAATCCAGTGCTCGGCTAACAAAAGCATACCAAACAGCTGCCGTGCTTTTTGAGGTTTTGAGGGCAGTTAACTTGACAGAATCTGTTGAAGTGGCTGATGAGGTGATAGTATTTTTATTTTTATTTTCATGGGCTGTGAAAATGCCCCGTATTTTATGAAAATAACTCATCTATCTGTTGACAACCTGGTTGTGGATGAATTCCAGTGGGAAGATGTTAGTTTACATGAGCATCATCCTGTGGATATAAAGATTCTAATCTCATTAATTTTCCAGGGATTTTATTTGATTTTATTTTTCATGTAGATTTTGGAAGCTCACACAAAGGTTGCTGAAAAAACGGCAATTTATGTACCATTTAATATACTTCCTCTCGACCCTGATAGCTCAAATCAAGCAATAATGAGATATCCCGAGGTAAATAGTGGTTTCTTCCTTGTAGTTGTGAGTTGCTAGAGGGCAGGATTTGTGCAATTGCCTTTTCTCTTCTTCACAGATTCAAGCTTCTGTTTCTGCACTTCGTAATATTCGTGGGTTACCCTGGCCAAAAGGTCACAAGAAAAAAGCAGATGAAGATATTTTAGATTGGCTTCAAAATATGTTTGGTTTTCAGGTGGTTCCTTTAGCCATATATTCTTTTATGTTTGGATTGCTTGAGTAATAGCTATCCAACTGCTTGCATATATATAACTAGTTGAATTATATTTATTTGTTATTCACTTGTAATTGGTTCACAGAAGGACAACGTGGCTAACCAACGCGAGCACTTAATATTATTATTGGCAAATGTGCACATTCGGCAATTTCCGAAGCCAGATCAGCAACCAAAAGTATTGCTCTTCGATTTCTTTTCTAGAGTTTGGGTGTTGTTACTTTTCCATGTTGAAGTTAGTAAAAATCCTTTGTTGCTGAGTACCTGCCCTATGAATCTGTCTTTGTGCAGTTGGATGATAGAGCACTGACATTAGTAATGAAAAAGCTTTTCAAAACGTACAAGAAATGGTGCAAGTATCATGCTCGCAAGAGTAGCCTTTGGTAAGTAAATTAGTACAAAATTTACTAGTTTATGGTACCAGAGCACGATTCTGAAAACGCATAATTTTGAAAAAATGTCACAGAATTCTTCAAATGCTAGTTTTGTAATCACTCGTGTCATTTCCATGAGTGAAATTCCCAATCTTCAAATCACCACCCTAAAACCGAACGGGTTGAATTACCTACAATGGTCTCAATCCATAAAAATGTTTGTTACTGGAAGGGGTAAGCTAGGGTATCTGACCGGTACTATCAGAGCCTTAGCCCCATCAGAAGATGAATCCTGTAATATCCGGATCACTAAGAATGCCATGATCATGTCATGGTTGTTCAACTCCATGGAAGCTGATATTGGACAGGTGTATCTGTTCCACTCCACCGCAAAAGAGATTTGGGATGCAATATCAGCCTCTTACTCAAACTGTGGCAATGCTGCACAAGCTTTTGCTATAAAGACCATTCTGAAAGAGGTGAGACAAGGGCCTAAGGACACCACCACATAGTTCAACAAGGTGAAATCCATTTGGCAGGAAATAGACTAGTTATCTGTTCCTTGTGGGAAAGCTCACATGATGCAAATCTCTATTGCACACTGATGGAGAAAGACCATGTTTATGACTTCTTGGGTAGTCTAAACATGGAATATGTGGCTACTCGTGAGATGATCATTGGGATGGATCCTCTACCATCTCTCCTGCAAGTTTTCTCCCATCTAAGGAGGGAGGAATGTAGAAGGGAGGCAATGGGATTGATTTGTATGGGAAAATTTGGTCACGTGGGGGAGCAAAAAGAAAAGTGTGGTGGTCCAGAGTAGTGCAGATGCGGAGTTTCGGTCATTGTCCTTAGGTGTGTGTGTGTGGAGGTTTGTGGTTGAAACAGGTGTTGGAGGATTTGAAGTTACCGTTTCAACGGCCCATTAAAACGCGTTTGTGATAACAAGGTTGTCATTGATATTGCTAATGATCCGCTCCACCATGACAGGACTAAGCACGTAGTGATAGATCAACATTTTATTATAGAGAAGTTGGAAGATGGTTTGGCATGCATTCCATTTTTCCATCAGCAAAGTAAGTTGCGAATGGATTGACTACAACACTTGGGAAATCAGACTTCAAGGATTCACGAGCAAGCTGGGCATGATTGACATCTTTGCACCAACTTGAGGGGAGTGTTGAGAGATATGTGCAGTCCGTTTTTAGTTTTTATTAGTTAAGGTAGTGTTGTATTGTGCTTGTTTTAGGGCACCATTCATATAAGATGGGTAGGTGTTTTATTCTTCTTGTTGGTTAAATTTCTTGTGGGACAAGTTAGTATTGTACCTATATAAGTATATAACCCATCATGTGGTTTCAATAATGAATATTTCAAAATAAGTTTTCTTATTACTTTAAATCTCTGCAAAACAAACATTTACTTCAAACAAACGCGCTATATATATTTTGAGATCCAGCTATGACTTCATACGGATAACTTTGACTCTTGTTTTCCTACAGTAGTTGTTGCTAAAGTCGTCAATACCATCAGACTCTTTGTTTCTAGATGGCTGGGCATCATCAAATCAGAACTCAGCTAGAAGATTGCCATCAATTTTATTATATATCTTAGAATCTTCAAAGCCTAATTTTGTCTAGTTTGTGGGTTTTGGTTTCTTGTTTTGTGGCCTTTTGTTTTTGTGGCATTGGGTTGTTTCATTGTTTGCCCAGAGTTCCATGAATTCTCTTGCCTTGTAAATCTTGTCGTGTTCTATAAAATTTCTCATTTCTAAAAAAAATAAAAAATTCTTGCTGCCGAAATTTGAATAGTTGTTGGAAGAAGATTAGGAAATTTTGGGCTCACGATGAAAGAGATAAATGTGTAGAACTCTTCTTATTTTTATTTCATTGAAAGAAAGAGTTTACATAGTTATTACAACGGAAGCCCAAGTGCCTTAATAAAATTAGACAGCTGGTTAGAAAGCAGCTAACCACCACTTAACAAAAGCTAAAATGGCTATAAACAGCCTTCAACACTTTAACAACTTTTACATTTAATAAAATATATACTAGGGAATGTATATACTTCTACAAGTGACTCAACTGGTCCAAATCAGGGAAAAACTTTATAACAGAGATTGCTATGATTCCCTTGTAGAAATAGTCAAGTTTGATAAGAGAAGATTAATATAGAAATTGTGAAGAAAAATATACGTTTTACTTATCCATCTTTCATGAATATAGTTGTGTTAGTATAGGAGGGTAATTTACTATCAGAAGTCAATCAATAGGCCTTCAATCAGATCCATATAACCATGCTACCAAATCACATTATAAGCAAGTCATATCTCTACAATAAAGTCAGTGTCAATCATGCACTAAATATTTCTAGAAGCATACTGTATTGATTGTATTTTGTATTGATAACATTCTGATTTAATCTTTTTGAGGGGAAACATTCTGATTTAATCTTTACAGCAGTCCCTAAAAGGTGGTATTTGGCCTGGTGGCTGGTGTTTTTTTTTTTTTTTTTTTTTGTTTGTTTGTTGTTGCTGCGTGTTTTTGGTTCCCCCTTGTTAAGTGTCTTCATTTGGAATCGCAAACATTCATGCTGTTTTCTATCCAGGTTGCCAACTATCCAGCAGGAAGTGCAGCAGCGGAAGTTGTTATACATGGGTTTGTATCTTCTCATCTGGGGGGAGGCTGCAAATTTGAGATTGATGCCAGAATGTCTCTGCTACATCTATCATCATGTATGGGTTTGGTTGCTTGATCTATATATTTTTCTTGCGTAGTTGCTAGATAACTAACTTGGAGACTGAGATATGAACATACCATGTGAGTTCCGTGTGTCGTGTTAAGTCCTCTGTTCCTGACTTCTCAACATTGCCTCTGCTACATCTATCATCATGTATGGGTTTGGTTGCTTGATCTATATATTTTTCTTGCGTAGTTGCTAGATTACTAACTTGGAGACTGAGATATGAACATACCATGTGAGTTCTGTGTGTCGTGTTAAGTCCTCTGTTCCTGACTTCTCAACATTGCCTCAGCTTGATAAGTATACAAGGGAATAACACCTTGAGCCCGTAAAGGAATCTGAAACTATGAAAAGGTTTGATTATTAGGTTTACAACATCTTAAAGCAGCAATGTTCAACATACTTAGCCAACTCTAGGTTTAATTGCACAGAAATATGCGTGGATGCTAAAAGACTGGCTGTTCGCTTCTCTATGGTTTCGAAGTAATAATTTTCCTTTGTTTCCTTCAGATGGCTTTTGAGTTGTATGGCTTGCTTGCTGGTAGTGTTAGTCCCGAGACAGGAGAGAGTATCAAACCTGCTTATGGTGGTGAAAATGAAGCTTTCTTGAAGAAAGTGGTGACTCCGATTTATAATATAATTGCAAAGGTGCTGCTTCTGGTGGCTTCTGTGGAAATTTAATACTTTTTTCATCACGTCAGGTCTTGTTGGTTTCAATAATGCTCTTATGGGTTTGCAGGAAGCAAGCAGGAGCAAAGGAGGGAAATCTAAGCATGCTGAATGGAGAAATTATGATGATCTAAATGAGTATTTCTGGTAACCTTTTTTACCCCCTCATAAGTGTCGTTGTTTTCCCATGTTAGATCATGATGACTAAGTTACCTCTTTCGTAAAATGCAGGTCAGTTGATTGTTTCAGGCTAGGATGGCCCATGCGTGCTGATGCTGACTTCTTCAGTTTACCCTCCCCGAGGGGTCACCGGAATGAGGTTATCTTATCTGCTCATTATTGTTTTCTTGGTTTCCAAGTTCATTCAGTCTAGCATAACATCAGAGCAGCAACCCGTTCTTTGTTAGGGAGTGGATGATCTGTCATTATCATCGAATTGAATATCCTATTACAAAGGTTTTAAATGTATATGTTGGGTTTCTGGTAAAGGTTCGGGATATTTAGATGCTAAATGTCCTTCAAATATTGGCATTGTATATGAATTTAGGTCATGTTGATTAATGATATTTATATGGCGGGGGTTGATACGGTAGAATATTTCTAACAGCGGGATATTTATTTTTAATGGTAAAGAAGTAAATGCTCTACATGCTGAATCTGTATTGGATAAAAAAAAAATTTGAGAGAGAGAGAGTGTGTGTGGTTGCAAAAATGTGGAGCTTAAATTAAGAGTAAGTTAAAATATGAGTTGTCACACCTTTTCATGGATGTAAGTGTTAGTAGCTTACCCGGTGGGAGTCTTTTGCTTCACTCTCTTCTTTTTTTGCGTATATAAAACATACCAAAAGATAAAAGAACAAAAGTTTAGAAAAGGAGAATTTCCCGAGAAAAAACAATTAAGAAGTGAATTTGAGTAAGACTGGGATTTATCTAATTTTTTTTTTTGAAATGTGCCTGAAGCCTCTTCGGTTGTAGTGCCATGGGACGATGGAGTCATTCCCCTCCCCAACAACTTCCAATATTTATTTATCTGAGGGTCTCCGGGGAATCGCAAATGAGTAGTATAAAGGCCTCAACACAGGGGCAATTAAGCCCCTCCGACGCTTAAATCAGTATTTGAGATGGAGAGATTAGAGGATGCTTCAACGGAATGCAAAACCAACTAGGCAATTAGAGAATTCTGATGTATTTATAAATGTTGCCTGAGTAGGTAGTTATGGAAATGATGAAGATGGTGTGAAGATAGCCATCGTGGGGGCAATAATTGGGGAACTCGCCCCGTACACTTGCTCGTGGAGTCAGCAGAGGCATAACTACAACCACGACGTACGCCTTTGCGGTGTTACTGTCGCGTCTAACCTGCATTAACAACAAGAAGATACAGAACATGTCTTACCCACGCATTGTGAGCTTGTTGAAGGCCCCTCAATGGCGGGTCAGAGCATCTCCTGTTTCCTTTGAAATGTCGTAACAATGATGAAAGACCCAAATGGTATCCTTGAATCCTGATCGCCTGTATGAGGTCATGGCAAAGCTGTCCAATAAATGATAAGAAATTTTCCTTCAATTATCTCTCTAGGCCCACCATCCGAGACAACCATGAGATTAATTACTGGCCTATGGTGAGGATCACTCCAACCATCTGACATAATTGTTACGGTCTTTTCCTCCCATTTTCTTTTATTGGTCCTAACAATCTTTCCGCATGTGCCTTTTTCTTGCAGCAAAGTGTTGTCCTAAGCTTATTATACCTGGGAGGAACATAACCAGCCAAATTTGAATTAACCGTAAATGAATCAGACACTTTATATTTTGGTTTGCCAGCCACATCATGAAAACATCCTATTATTCATGGCATCAAAACATATTTTTGTTTTTCTTATCAAATATTTTCCCTAGAGTTGAGTCACCCTTTTCTTAATGTGTTTTGGGAGAATGCTTGGGCACTAGGGGTAAAGTAAGTTGAACCAGGAGTGAAACCGTCTTAAGAAATTTTTAGATTTTAATCTCTTTTTCGAATCTCCATCAAGCTTCTTCATTTCTATTAGACTTTCTTTCGGCACACTTTTACAGAGCGCAACTCCTTTTCCGGTAATCTTAAGCAAATGAGCTCTAACTCATGTAGAACTGCTCGCAAACATCTTACCACAGTAGTTGCAAGTCCATTTTATATAAAACGTGTAATGTAGGTTCCACTATCTACACTTGATACATAATTCCATAAAGGACAATTTTCTTCATCAATTTTTGATGTAGAAGACGTTACACTACCGGAAGATTCATATTCAAAACTGAAATAAATGCTTCCATTAAGACATAAATGCTTCCATCAAGACATAAACCCTTGAAGATATTCTAGTAGACGGAAACTTTTATTAAAAGACTTGTAGGTAAATTGATTTATCTAACCCATACTCGTCCAGGTACTGCCTTTGTTGTGAATGTCATAAACAGGTTTATGCAAAATCATAAGAGGGTTCATCTTAAGAAGACTGCTGAAGGCAGTTGAGATTTGTGAGTTAATTTGACTAAAGATCATACCTTAAGATCAGCTGGAAAAACCCGATGATGTTGATAATAAGTCTGGCATTATTATTGCGCTTTAATCCATTACAACATGATCGTATCAAACATATCAAACAGGACAGACATTTCATTAAAATAATTGACTATGGTTCAATTCGCACCCCGTTCATATCAACCGTGACCAAGTTGCAGATATTCTCACCAAAGGGCTGCCTTGAAAGTCTTTTCAACCAATCAGTTGCACGCTGGGAATGGTTGATATCCATTCACCAGCTTGAGCGAGAATGCTAGAATATCTAATTTATTATGTTGGTTATTTGCTATTTTTAACTGTGTAAATAGGCTTTTATTAGATTAGCTGTTAGGCTAATCTCTAAGTTGAATTTAGTCATTTCCAGTTGGTATTCCAGCTGTTGTGGGCGGCAGTGCCTCTTGGCTTCTATAGCTGTTACTTTAAGGTCTTTAAATATCCTTGTACCTATTTCTTCCAGATGAAGTTTAGTACAATAATCTTTGAATTATTTACAATGAGAGACACAAGATATCCTTGAGCCTGTCGTGAAAAAGCTGTTGACCCTCGTGGTTGGTAAGGCTGATGAGTCCATCAAAACTGTTGTATAGAGAGACTTGAACGCCATGATGGGCTAGCGAAGTTTAAACACAGGGCCTCAAAGCTTCCGATAGTAGACCAAGCGTTACAGAATAATATGACCCGTATCATATCTTTTATAAGTCTCTCTTTACAGCCTGTGGTACGGCAAATATATATAGATGTTGTCATTAATTCTAGGAGCCGCTGCAACTATAAGTTTAAATTCAGGGAAGATTCTTCTGCTTTAGTGGAGTCACCGTGACAGCTTATTTTTCCTTTTAAGAGGCCAGGGCAGGGGGGAATAAATGGGAAAAGTACACAGAAAACAGTAGTTACCACATAGAGGTTTTAAGTATCAATAGCGGGGGCCCTTTCTTCGTCTTTTATCTATAAGGATTTACGTGATGTTGGTAGTTATATTTCTAAACGAGAAATTGTAGTCTTAACCAAGTTCTTTATTTCGCCTAAATTCAATGTAGTTTCTGCAAGAAGCCTTTTATGACTTCTGTTAAGGTTTCGGTCTTGACATAGTTACTTCTTTTCTTATATTTGAATCAGGTGGGTGATCCGCTCAAAAATGGCAGATGGATGGGCAAAAGCAACTTTGTAGAGATTCGCTCATTTTGGCACATATTTAGGAGTTTTGACAGGATGTGGAGCTTCTTCATTTTGGCATTACAGGTGCACTTACGTCAACATCTGTCAATAATTTGTGTATCTGAGTGCACTTACGTCAACATCTGTCACTAATTTGTGTATCTGAGTGCACCTAGCGTCAGTTTAGTCATAAGATATGTTGACCTTATTCTTATCCGTTGAATAAAAATTTGACTCAGATGTTGTTGGCATTGCAACCGAGTATCGTGGCGAATAAAATTAGTCGTATATGCATTTTGGAAATTTGAAATAATTTTTTTCAGTTGAAAATAATAATAAAAAAAAGCTTCTTTATTCAGATGAAAAAAATGGTGCGAGTTAGATGAATTATTTTGTTGGCAAAACACCCCTAGTCGCTCAAATGATTACATTTCGGCTTACAGAAAGGAAAAGAAATAAAAGAGTTTGCACTTCGGCTTTTTGTTATCCATATATTTTTCCAATGTACATAATGTCATTACTCATTAAAAATATGAGGATATATTAAGAATATTGTAATCTTCCTGTCGAGTGGTATGCTTGTGCATCTGTCATTATATGTGTTTGCTGGCCACGCCAAGTCGCCAACCCTGGGTTTTTTTTCTTACTGCATCCATGTCTCGTGCCACTCGGAACTTCTGTAGTAAGAAAGCAGATATCAAAGTTTATTTGTGCATAGAAACTGTCCACCAATTTCGTAACTTGTCATTTTCAGTTAGACTGTCCTGGGAATGTTTTGAGATTCTGGTAGTCAGTTTACATATGACACCGCCACCTACTTTCATAGTCATGTAGCATTTGCCTTTGTATTTGATATATATATATATATATATATATATATATATATATATATATATATATATATTTATTTATTTATTTTTTTTAATTTTTTTTTCCCCCACCCTTCTGCAATTATATTCTCATTTTGGAAGGCGATGATAATCATTGCATGGAATGGATCGGGTGACCTGGGCTCAATATTTGAGGGAAATGTGATGAAGAAGGTCTTGAGCATTTTCATTACAGCAGCCATACTAAAGCTTGCACAAGGTAAAAGAGTTGTTTCACCATGGTTTAACTTGGAAAAACATTTTTAATTTCGTTATCATGGTTTATCTTTCAGCGATCACCACAAGGTAAAAAGAGTTTTCTCGTCATAGTTGAACTTGGGTAAAATAGCAATTAATTCATTATCATGCTATGTCTTTCATCAACCAATGATTGGGTAATTAACCTTTCTATGGCTTTTACCAGGTCCACAGTAGAGTGTAGTTTATTTGTTATTTCACCTGAAAGCTTGTAGAAATATTTGAGAGTGAAAATATGTTTCACTTGATTTCTGAAATTACCAAAGCTTAAAGAATTTCGTAGGATTGAGGGAGGAGCATCTCTTAGGATACCGAAGCTTCCCCAGATCTTTTAGTGTGAATTTTTTGTCCAAGGAATTCTTTAAGCTTTGGTAATGCCTTCCTCATTGTTTCGTATCATAACGAACATACACAATAATATATATATATATATCCAGCTGAAGAACACATAAAATACTGAATGATCGAGCTGACATTGTTTTAATATGAACATCTTTACTATTTCACAGAATTTTCCAAACCATGCCGTGTGGATTGCTTAAGGCCATATATGGCCTATTTCAATTTACATACGACCCTTTCCACCCTTTGAGCAGGGTTTCTCCATATAAACATCTTCTCGCAAATCCCCATGGAGGAATGCAATTTTCACGTCCAACTAAAACAGTGGCCATCCTTTATTTGTTGCGATAGATATCAATATTCGAATAGTCTATGCCATATAATTATGTGTAGCCTTTTGTTACTAGCCGAGCCTTTAAGCGATCAATAGTACCGTCCGGATGAAATTTTATGTTGTACACCCATTTACATCCCACAATGTGTTGACCAATCAGTGGCGGGACTAAGTCCCCCACATACGATTGGTGTGAAGAGCAGTGACTTCTTCCTCCGTAGCCATTTTGCAGTCAGAATGGTACAAAGCTTCGCTTCGTGCAATGTTTTTGTTACAAAGGTGGTCGATAGATGGGTGAGAAAACATGTAAAATTAGGAGACAAACGATCATAAGAGACAACATTACCGATTTGATGCTTAGTGACATACGTTCATGTCCCTTTCCGGTGGGCTATAGGTATTGGATCACTGGGATCCTCCATATGAATAGTAGGTGCTGTGTCATGAGCTTGGGGTCTTCTTCGTTGATAAACTTGAGTAATAGGTGGTCTTAAGTTAAGCACTCTTCTGATTCAGCAATAGGTAGAGGGCACACATTGGTAGGAGGCTCATGGATTAAATGATCTAGAATTGCAGTGTTTGTCAAAGAACTGGAATAATAGTCTACTGATTCAACAAATGTTATATCTGCAGATATGAAGTATTTATGTAGAGTAGGGGTTTAACATTTATAACCTCTTTGAGTACGGGAGTATCAAAGGAAAATGCACTTAGCTGCCCAAGGATTGAATTTATCACGTCCAGGGCCTAAATTTGGACATAGCACACACATCCGAATACTTTTTGTGGTAGGTATACTGAATGGTGTTTCATTGAAAAATAGTATAGAAAATGGGGATGATCTTTGCAATGTTTTTGTAGGCATTCTATAATTTCTATTGATTACATAACATGATGTCTAGACATCACCCCATAGATGATTAGGTACATTCATGTGAGTGCGAGCAACATGAATGAGGTGGCAGCTTTTATGTCCAGCCACCTCATTCTCTTGTTGAGTGTATGCACTTGGAGACTGGTGGATGATGCCATTTTCATCACTCTAGGTCAACCAGGATAGGGAAGGAAATTATTTAAAACAAACCATGACATCACAATATTCTCTTTAACAGCTATGATGACATTATTAACAGTAACAGCCTATTCAAAGATATATCCCATATTTCATCGGTTCATGACAGTAAGGTCTTCAATGTGGTGACACCATACTTATCATGGTCTGTCGGGTGCAATTCAATTGTCCAAAAGCTTTGCACCATGATTTTTTCTTGAAACTCTCTGTCTTGACTAAAACAGGCCCCTTTGTGTATCACTTTATGAAGTTGTTTGATGATAATTTCGCCTGAGGGTGATATTTTCTTTATGTGCCCAGCTGTTTTGGATGTGATTATGAGCTGGGAAGCAAGGCGGAGCATGTCGTTACATGTGAAACTGAGATATATTCTAAAAGTGGTTTCTGCAGCTGCTTGGGTGGTTGTTTTGCCAATAACATATGCATATAGTTGGAAAAATCCTCCGGGTTTCGCCCACACAATTAAAAATTGGTTTGGGAACAGCCCAGGCTCCCCATCTGTATATATCACTGCAGTTCTGATCTACTTGTCTCCAAATATGCTTTCAGCATTACTGTTCATTCTTCCATTTATCCGTCATAAACTTGAAAGGTCGACTTCAGAATTTTCAGGCTGATGATGTGGTGGTCTCAGGTAATGAAGAATATTGTTTTGTTTTTTTGTTCTTATTTTTATTTTGAGCATGTTTGTGTCCTTAAATATTGTAATTCATTCTGTGATTAATTCTTCTCTAATGCTATTATTTCCTGCAGCCTAGACTTTATGTCGGTAGGGAATGCAAGAGAGCACATTTTTATTGTCAAGTAAGGATTTTGGAGATGAAGTTTAAGGATAACTGGTTATGATTTGCTCACTGTTATTATCTCTACTATTTCCAGATATACACTGTTCTGGGTTCTTCTACTTACAGCCAAGCTGGCATTCAGTTATTATATAGAGGTGATACTTTGTTTTTCTCAACTAATGAGTGGCTCTCAATAGTTCCTGCAGGAAATATGGGACTACTTAAAATTTATATTTCCATTAACACCCCCGCCCCAAAAAAAAATTATCTGCTAGTTTCCTCATTTCTAAGTCTTTCTCATGTGCCTAAACAGATTAAAATAGCTTTCAGTTCTTCCTATCTACATATACTTTATCTTCCTCCTTATAATCTGCCTTTAAATGTTGAAAGTTGAAAGTCGTCTTATCCTGAAGTATTACCTGTGCACTAATCTTCTGGATCTTCCAGAGTGGAGCTCAGTGGCTTCATCCATTCATAATTGAAGTGCCAAGAACGGGAAAACTCAATAGTTTCTTTAGTTAAAACCAATTTGAAAGCTACTATCCTATTACCTTTTCTGAGTATTCCTACTTAGTCCTACTCAATAGTCTCTCTCTCTCTCTCTCTCTCTAGATTTACGTCGTATCTCTAGATTCTTTATCCATTTAAACAATGCTTGAAACAAAAAACCATCATATGAAGAGATTTTATTTCAGAGGTATACTTCACTTGCTTTATTTCTTACAGATAAAGCCTCTGGTTGGCCCAACAAAGCAAATAATGAAGGTTCACATAAATACTTATCAGTGGCATGAGTTCTTCCCCCATGGTATGATGTCAAGTGAATGCTAATAGTCTGCATGTCAGCATGAGCGATACGTTATTTCTAACTATCTGTCTTCTTTTTCTACAGCTAAGAACAACATAGGAGTTGTGATTGCACTCTGGGCACCTGTTATTCTTGTATGTACCTAGCTACAGTTGAACTTTCTATTGATCAATTAATTTCCATCAGTTACAGTTCTTTGTATTTTCTCCTGTATGGAAAAAGCCTGTTTATGTTCTGCCTTCTGTTCGGGCAGGTATATTTCATGGATACACAGATCTGGTATGCAATTTTCTCAACAATAGTTGGAGGCATATATGGTGCATTCCGCGCCTTGGAGAGGTGTGTTCAAGTCTAGTATATGCCTGTACTTAATATGTGTTTCTACAGAGTTACTTCTTCCTCCACTTACGCATAAACCACAAATATACATGCTCAGACTCATTCATATAACTGACATTGTTAAGTATTGGGAAAAAGAGCTTTTATATTCTTTGGAATTGTCGCTTCTCACTAAACGCAATCAGAATAAATTTGAGAATAGAAGTATTTTCTATTTCGTGTGTTAAACTGAGAGGATCAGCCCTCATATATACAATTTTGCTTACAAGAGACTTGGTGAACTAGGAGTCTACAACTGTGTACAACAACCAAGAGTAACAGTTCTACCAAACTTCCTAAAAAGCTCTAACAACTAACAAACTTAGCCAACACAGAAAACAACTAAGTAATTACAACAAATTACATAGAAAAACAATACAAACAAACTTCTATCTTTCTACACTCCCCCTCAAGCAGATTTGTGAATATTGAGCAAACTCAGCTTGCTCATACAGTACTCGAACATGGGTCTAGACAGGCTCTTGGTGAAGACATCTGCCACCTGTTACTTGGTAGGGATATAAATAAGACAATTAACTCCAGATTCCAACTTTTCCTTTATAAAATGTCGACCAATCTCAACATGCTTGGTCCTGTCATGTTGGACCGGGTTATTTGAGATGTTAATTGCTGATATACTGTCACTGAATAGCTTTACAGCTCCATTAGTTTCAATCTTTAGTTCTGTTAGCACTTTCTTGGTACAAATTAAATGGCATATACTGAGGGCAACAACCTTATACTCCGCTTCAGCACTACTGCAAGCAACTACTGCTTGCTTGCTCCGCCAGGAGACCAGATTATCTCCAATAAAAACACTTCAGACAGAGGTAGAAGGCTCAACTGAGTATTTCTTCTAATGAGTAGACCTTGGCCTGGGTTTCTTTTTAAGTATCTTAGAATTCTAAGAGCAGCATCTAGATGACCCTTCCTTGGTGAGTGCATGAATTGACTCACCACACTATCCGCAAAAGCAATGCCCGGTCTAATGTGAGATAGATAAATCAATCTGCCAACTTACCTTTGAGGCTTTATAAATTTCCGGATCTCCAAGTAATGCATCCAGCTTCTGATTTACATCAACTGGAACTTTAGCAGTTCGGCAACCAAGCATTCCGAACTCTTTCAACAAGTCCATGGTATACTTCCTCTGATTAACAACTATCCCATCCTTGCCTCGTGCGATCTCCATACCCAAGAAATACCTCAAAGGGCCAAGATCCTTTATTTCAAACATTTTTGCCAAGTACTGTTTCAGTTTGTGGATTTCGCTAACATCATCTCCAGTAATGATGATGTCGTCCATGTAAACAGCCAAGATAGACACTCCCCCTGAAGAAGAATGTTTATAGAACATTGTATGATCCGATTGACTGGGGGTGTAGCCAGCAGCCTTGACTTCTTTAGAAAATTATCAAACCAAGCATGGGGTGATTGCTTTAATCCATATAAGGATTTTTAACAACATGCATACCTTTTGATTACCACCAGGAGTTTCAAAACCAGGGGGTAGATGCATGTAGACTTCTTCGGCCAAATCTTCATTCAAGAAGGCATTCTTTACATCCATTTCATGTAAAGACCATTTTTTAATCGCAGCCAGAGATAGCAGAATCCTAACACTGTTCATCTTTGCTACAGGAGCAAAAGTTTCCAAATAATCTGACCCATATGTTTGTGTGAAGCCCTTAGTCACCAGCCTCGCCTTTAACCTGTCTGTTGTACCGTCTGAGTTATGTTTAATTGTGAATACCCACTTTCAGTGTACAGGTTTAGCTCCCTTAGGTAGTGAAACTATCTCCCAAGTATTGTTTTTTTCTAGTGCACGCATTTTTCCAACACAGCTTGCTTCCAACCTGGATTTGCAAGAGCCTCTGTGATATTCCTTGGAACACTCAGATTATCTAGGTTAGAGATAAAATGCTTTATAGGCAGGAGAAACAGAATGATAGGAGACGTACTTATTTATTGGGTGTTGGGTGCAAGAACATATACCTTTGCGAAGAGCAATAGGGAGATGCAAAGTAGGATCATGTACCTTATCAGATGGTTGTTGTTCCTGAGCCGAAGTTTGCTCAAGCATGCTTAGTTCAGGAATCTCAGTATTTGAACAAGGGGAAGGTGTTGGTGCAGAGCTGTGAGCAAAACCTTGCTGTTGTCTACCACTTCTTGTGTAAACCTGAACTTCTTGTTGCTGTTGTGGCTGTTCAGATGTGGATGTATCAGGGCTGTCCACTTGTTGATTAAAAGGTGGATCCATTACAATTGGTAAAACAGGCTGCACTTCCCAAAGATTCTCATCTACAATGTCTGCCTCTTGAGTGTTAAAAAATGGCTGGATTTCAATTTTCAAAGAAGGTAACATCAAAACTAACATAAAACCTTCTATGGACAGGGTCATAACGCTTATACCCTTTCTGATTTGGTGAGTAACCGAGAAAGACAACTGGTATCGCTTTGGGGTCAAGTTTAGATATTTCTGGGGAGTGATTATGGACAAAGGCTTTACAACCAAAGAATTTGAGAGGAATATTTGTAATAATCGAAAAGGGCAAAAGTCTAATGGAATGAGTTTAGACGTGTAGCAGTTTTTAGGACTCGTGATTCATGAAGGCATGCGATTTATAAGAAAGGTGGCAGTAAGTACTGCTTCACCCCAAAAATTTTTAGGTACATGCACAGTGAACATGAGAGCCCTAGCAATTTCTAATAAATAACGTTTTTTTCTCTCAGCCACCCCATTTTGTGGGGTGTGCTGGCACAGGAAGACTGGTGGATTATGCCTTTTTTGAGGAAGAAAGGATTCAGCACAAATTTATACTATTCAGTGCCATTATCAGTACGAAGAATCTCAATTTCGGAATGAAATTGAGTATCAACCATGTGCTAGAACTGTTTGAAAACTTCACTTACTTCTGATTTGTGTTTAAGCAAGTAAACCCAAGTCATACGTGTATGGTCATCAATGAAGCTAACAAACCATCTAATGTTAGTTAGACTTGGGATTTTAGACGGACCCCAAACATCGCTATGAACCAGAGAAAAAGGGGCTGAACTCTTATAAGGTGCAGCTTTAAAAACAGCCCTAGCATGCTTAGCAGGAACACAAATGTCACACTGAATATCAACAGAATTTTTATTACTAAACATGCTTGGATACAACTTTTTCATGTAAGGTACACTAGGATGCCCTAATTACCAATGTAATAACTTAATTTTATTCAGCATACTGTCTTCATTCTTCACCACCAAGCCTTTTTTGTAATCATCATTTGATCCGTGACATAAGTAGTAGAGTCCATTCGTTTCCTTAGACCAGTCACTTTCCCCGTGGTCAAATCCTGAAAGACACAATGTGAAGGGTATATTTTAGCTATGCAGTTGTTATCCATAGTGAATTTACTGATGGAAAATAAGTTACAATAAAGAATAGGAACGTGTAGAACTGATGACAATTGCATTGTTTCAGAAAGTTGAATGGTACCACTGCCAGCTACAGTTGACAGTGAACCATTAGCAATTCGAACCTTCTGATGACCTGAAGAAGGTTTGTAGGATCTAAAAGAGATGCCACTGACCTGCCATATGGTGAGTGGCACCTGAGTCAATAACCCAAGAAATATTACCTTCTTTTACTAGGGACAAGGCTGAAGGAAGTACCAGAGTTCGAGGATTTACTGAAATTTGTTTGGAGGAGTTGGCAGAGATGATCCAATTGTTCCTTAGATATCACTGGAGTCTCTTGTTGAACCTCTCCCCCTGCTTGTTGGTGGTCTTCTCCCCCTGCAATCAAAGCTCTCCCAGGCTGTTTATTCGAAGTTTTCTGATTCTGATTTTTGGGTGGCAGATTTGTTGGTTTACCATGCAAAGACAACATGTTTCTCTGGTGTGACGAGGCTTGTTGCAGTAGTCACACCATAGAGAAGATTTCTGATCAGCCTTCCTAGGTCCAGGTTTATGAGATCTTCCAGCCATAAATGTTTCAGCAGTCTCAATCTTTAGTGCTGACTGCTCTATAGAAGCGTCTCTCTTAGTTATTCCCATAGCATCCTTCCTACATTCTTCTCGTCGTGTGTAGGCAAAAACTTCGAGCATTGGAGGCACAGGATCCATTCCTATGATCCTTTCACGAGCAGCTTCAAAGGAAGTATTCAAACCACCCAATAACTCAAAAATTCTATCCTTCTCAACCAGTTTTTGGTAGAGACACGCCTCCTTAGGATTCTCCCACTCAGCCAAAGGTGAGTTGATCCAGTTCTTGCCAAAGTGTTTTCAGTTTATTGAAATATTGAGTGACATCCTTAGACTCTTGTCGAATGTCCTTCAAGGTGGTCTTAATAGAGAAAGCTTGAGCTGAGTACCACGGTTAGATTATGTGGCAGCAACAGCATCCCACACTTCCTTGGCAGTTGATTGAAATAGGTAAACTTGGCCTATTTCAGCTTCCATAGAGTTGATCAACCACTAATTAATCCTTAATTAGGGATAGTAATACACTATAAAACACATCTAATTATACTCAGATTCTAACAGTTCTCACTTTTGTATGTTTATTAATCCCACTCCCTTTAGACTAAAAAGAAGAGTTGCAGCAACTAAAGCTGTCAACCAGCTGTAACAAAAACAGAATAATAAGGACAATAAAAGCAAATCAATCTACAATCAATCAATGCAATTAAATCAGACCAAATCAGCTAAAAGGCTAATCTCTCTGCCATCACTTTGTTACTTATATTCAGTAAGCAATCAACCTCAAAAAGTTACCCCTTGGTTGGGAAGGTTTAGGCTTTTTCCGGGTTGGATTTAGGAATAGAAAGCTAGGAACTGTCAAAAGCTTGTCAAAGACATTGTCAATCTCGTGCTGGAAAAAAAAACACAATAATGTGACCAGAATAGAGGGCAGACAACCATTTCTGAGACCTATTGAAAGTACGAGTAATAACTATGCCTAATCATCAAAGCTTGAGATATCTGCTCGCCTATGTTATCAGTATAGAAAGATTGACAAGGAAGGTGGAGAATTTCGTTCTTTATCTCACTCTGAAAATGTGATCTAAGAAATGTTGTAAGCTCATATGTTAAGGAAAACCAATCTCCATCATCCTCCCTACCACCACACTCTACCTCCACCCTCTCTCCCCTCTCCCCCCCCAAAAAAAAGTACTAAAAAGAGAGAATAAATGTTGAAATTCCTCAGCTGTATTTTCTATGTAACAATGATTTAGAAGGATTGGGTACTAGGATGAATGAACAGTCCATGTTTGTATTATTTTTCAAACTTTCACGTAACGGACACAATCTTAATTGATAAGATACTTTTTTTTTTTGGTATGAAACTGAATATATCCTTTGACTTAGAAGTTTGTTTTGCTCTCAGATTCGGACGTTGTCAATGCTTCGGTCTCGATTTCAAACCCTGCCCCGCTTTTTTAACGCTCGATTGATTCCATTCGAGAAGGGTAGCAAGGCAAAAAAAGGATTCAAGGCCACCTTTTCTCGTAAATTCGATGAGGTTAATGTTTATGTGTTGGAATATCTTAATTTGTCACTTTCTTACCAGTTTAAGCATTTACTGAGATGACTGACAATTTATCGTAGTATCATACGTGACTGTTGCACACTTTATCAAATAAATTTTAGCGATAATCTATGCCTGTGTTGGCGAATCGCAGTAAGAGATGTGTTGGCAAACTCACATTAAGAGGCATGTTGTCAAACTCGCATTAATAGTCGTGTTAGAATGTATACATGCATAAATTACTTTCTTTCTAATCATAACTTCAATTTTTTCGGTAAGATGACAATTCAACAATTCTTTTAGAACGTATGCATATATAAATGAAACCTCGTCTAACTACTTTCTTTCTAATCATAACTTCAATTTTTTGGGTAAGATATAAATGACACCTCTTCTAACAATTTAAGATTTTGGTGAGATGGAAATACAAGAGTTCTGTTATACTGCCTCCTACCCGGATTATAAGTCATTTTGATAGATATATATATATATATATATATATATATATATATATATATATATATATATATATATATATATATTTTTTGGTTTTGTCCAAAAAACACTAGTCATTTTGGAATACCGATGAAACATTTATTACGTTCTTCTTCAGTTTACCACTAATTTATGTAGAAATGAGTAGGAAATTGTATGAAGAAGCTTCTGAAATGTATGAATATTATTCAAAGACCTTATCAAGTGAGATAAGTGTCCATTAGGATTTATAGAAACACTTACAACGGTTAGTGTTCTAGTCAAGTTGCATGAGAGCAACGGGGCTATGTATAAATAGATATATATTGAAGGGCATTAGTAGTAATATTTTATCTACTTGTATCCATTAATTATATCTATTAATATTACCTAATATGACCGTTTATTATTCCAGCTGCTGTGTATTAATAGTTTGTACCTCAACTACCAATTAATACACAACTGCCTTTTGCCTTTTGCCTTTATTACGCTTAGTTGGATATTAGATCCAAATCTGTTATTTAAGCTCTGAATCCCAATTGCTTTTATTAAGAAAGCATTTTAGCTTCTCATCTCTATTCTTTTCTCTCCTTCTAAAATCTACATGGTATCAGAGACACCCTTGTGCAAGTGTTGGGCCTCTTTGTAGGCCTTGAGAGTGCCCAGGCCCACATTTGAGGGGGCGTGTTAAAGTATCCCACATTGGGAACTTGTGATTGTGTAACCCACCATATTAAGAGATGGACTTCCCTCACCTCATAACCTAGGTTTTGGGGATGAGGCCCTTTCCCTTAATCTATCCTCTTGATCACCATGACTGAATCTACCATTACTTCCGCAACATCTGCTGATCAGTCTCGTTCTTTGTGTGGATTCGATAATCCAACCCTCCAAATCACCACAAAAAAATTGTATGGTGCAAACTACGTTCAATGGGCCGCATCTGTCCGAATGTACATCACTGGGTGTGGCAAGCTCGGATATCTTACTGGGCATATCAAAGCTCCAGAAGACAAGGAGTCTGAAGCATACCACACCTGGGAAACTTAAAACGCAACCATAATGTCATGGCTGATCAACTCCATGATTGATGAAATTGGTCAAGTTCACCTATTTGCCAAGTCAGCTAAAGAAATATGGGACAGGATTACCAAGACCTATTCTGACCAGGGAAATTTTGCTCAGGCCTTCGGTATAAGAACCAACCTGAAAGAAATCAAGCAAAGTAATCCGGATGTCACAAAGTATTTCAATACTCTGAATAAACTTTGGCAAGAATACGATCAGCTCACTATGATTGAGTGGGAAAGCACCACTGATGCTGCAAATTTCCAGAAACACGTAGAACAAGAGAGGGTGTTTGACTTCCTAAGTGGATTAAACACCATTTATGATGCTGCTAGGGAAAGAATCTTGGCTCAGGTTCCTCTGCCATCTATTCAAGAGGCGTTTGCTTCAATAAGGAAAGAGGAATGCAGAAAAGGTTCTATGAGAGGTCTACTCCCCACTCCAGGGGGAGAACATTCAGCTCTAATGGTGCAAGGGAACGACTCTGCTATGGTTGGTGGTTATCGAAAGGACCACAAAAGAAAACGAGCAAAAGCAAATCTTTGGTGTGATCACCGCAAGAAGAAGGGCCACACTGAGAAACATGTCGAACATCCATGGTAAGCCACCACACCTCGCAGTGGGTAGAATACCAAGAAACACGGCTACAATGTCACCGAACGTACCAACCACTTCTCAAAAGAACAACTGAAGTCCTTAATCACCTTCTTTGGTAGAAGATGCATTCTCGTAAAGATGACACTTCCACTCGAGTCGCCATCTCGACAACACTTGGATCATAGATTCAGTGCTTCAGCCACATGACAGTAACTTTTTCCTCTTTTCCACATATGAACCCACCGTTAACAAACATTATGTCAAAATTGCGATGGATCATGCTCTAAAGTTGAGGAACCGGCACTATAAAAATCCATGGTAACATAAGTCTCAAATCATGTTATTTGTTCCTAATTTATCTTGCAATCTTCTCTCATCAAAGAAATTCTCTAAGGATATGAATTGTACTGTTAATTTTTATCCTTCATATTGTGAGTTTCAGCAGCAATGGGATCCAAGAGAAAGATTGATGTGCTAAGAAGTATAAGGACTTTATCTTATCCATGGCAGAAAAGTAGACACCGAAAAGGGTCATTTTGTGACAAAAGAGCCTTCAAAATGGAATAAGATTAGACTCTTACATTGGAGATTAGGGCATCCCAGTTTTTATTATCTTCAAAAATTGTATCCTGATCTTTTTATTAATGAAAAACCTGAGTTTTTTAAATGTGAATTTTGTGAATTTGCTAAGCATACTAGAAGTTCATTCAAGGCAATCTCATACTCTGAATCATCTCCCTTTCACTTGATACACACTGATGTGTGGGGACCCTCAAAAACTCCAAATCTAACTCATAACAGATGGTTTGTTACATTTATAGATGACCACACCAGATTATGTTGGGTCTATCTAATGAAACAAAAATCTGATGTGAGTTCTATCTTTGAAATGTTTTACAAAATGATTGAAACCCAATTTCAAACCAAAATAATGATGTTAAGATCAGATAATGGTACTGAATATTTAAACACTGTCGTAGGACAATTTTTAACTGAAAAGGGGGTTATTCATCAAACTTCCTGCTCTAACACTCCACAACAAAATGGAGTTGCAGAAAGGAAGAATAGGCATCTTTTAGAAGTTGCAAGAACCCTTCTCTTCACCAACAATGTCCCCTGCTTTCTATCGGGAGAGGGCCGCTTTAATCACCGCTTTTTTCATAAATAGAATGCCTTCTAGGGTACTTGGATACAAGACTCCACTGAATGTGTTCAAAACATCCTACCCTGGATCCAAACTTGTATCCAATATCCCTTTAAAGGTATTTGGCTGCACTGCATTTGTTCACATTCATTCACAATCTAGGGGCAAACTTGAACCTGTGGTCACAAGACCATTTTTATTGGATACTCATCAACACAAAAAGGTTTTAAATGCTTTGATCCTATTGTTAAAAGAATTTACATATCCTCTTATGTCACTTTCTTTGAAGATCGGCCTTTCTACATCCACAAGGATAATAAATCTGTAGATAGCTATGACTTTCTCAGAAATGACCCTACTTTGCCTATCATTGATTCTGACCCTGTTCCTGTAGAACCCATTGCTCCATCTACCAAGAGCATAAGGGATCAGAATCAAGAAGTGATTATCTACACACGAAAGAAAAAGTCCCCTACCCTTCTTAGCACATATACATCTGATCTTATGGATACACAAGTTGTTGATACTAACGTGCAGGAACAGTCTTCTGAACCTACTGATCAATAAGATACTGAGGAGTGTCTGGATACCAATAATGCTACAGGTGATACTAATCCTATACATTCTCCTGTTGAATTACCTATTGCCTTAAGGAAAGGAACTAGGGAATGCACTAAACCTCCCATTAACAGGTTTGTGTCCTATGGAAAACTGTCCACTATTTACAAATCTTACATTACTAATACTAATTCTGCTCAAATACCTAAGAACATACAACAGGCCCTTGAGTGCCCCCAATGGAAAATCATAGTTCTTGATGAAATGAGAGCACTCAAGGACAATCATATCTGGGAAATGGTAGATCTACCTAAGGGTGTGAAGCCTGTTGGATGTAAATGGGTATTTACAGTGAAATATAATCCTGGTGGTTCTTTAAACAAACATAAAGCAAGACTTGTAGCAAATGGGTGCACTCAAGTCTCTGGTATTGACTTCAATGACACTTTTGCCCCTGTTGCTAGATTAAATACTGTAAGAATCCTTATTTCTATTGCTGCTACTAAAAACTGGCCTCTCCATCAATTGGATGTCAAAAACGCATTCCTAAATGGTGAATTAAAGGAGGAAGTATTTATGCACCCTCCACCTGGTTTCAAGGGAAAACCAAACCAAGTATGTAGATTGCACAGATCTCTAGATGGATTAAAGCAATCTCCAAGGGCTTGGTTTGATAGATTCTCTAAGGTCATGAAAAAGGGTGGATATACACAAGGTCATGGAGATCACACACTGTTTTACAAACACACAGAGGCAGGGGGAGTCACAATCCTCATTGTCTATGTTGATGACATTGTCATCACAGGCAACTCTGAGAGTGAAATCTCTAATCTTAAAAGGTTCTTAAAGGAGAGTTTGAAGTCAAGGATATGGGACCACCGAGGTACTTTCTGGGATGAGAGCTTGCTAGATCTAAAGAAAGCATTCTCTGCACTCCAAAGAAAGTATACTGGATCTTCTTGCTGAATATGGTCTGCTAGGGTGTAAGCCTGTTGATACACCTGTTGATAATACCATCATGTTTGGGAAGGATGATGCAGGGGAGCCTGTCAATCAAGAAAACTTGTTGGTAGACTTATATATTTATCTCACACTCGTCCTGATATCTCTTTTGCAGTGAGCCAAATTAGTCAATTCATGCATTCACCAAGACAGATTCACCTTGATGCTGCTCCAAGACTTCTCAGATTTCTCAAAGGAAGTCCAGGATGTGGTATACTATTCAAAGCTAGTGATTGCAAGATCAGTAAGGCTATGTTGATGCCGATTGGGTTGGTTCAAAGGATGATAAAGATCAACTTCGTGATGGTGCATTTATGTGTTTGGCAACCTTGTATCTTGGAGAAGTAAAAACAATCTGTGGTGGCAAGAAGCACTGCTAAAGCAGAATTCAGAGCAGTAGCCTTAGGCATGTGTGAGTTGCTATGGATACAAAGGGTCCTAAAAGAACTAAAGATGACCTTCTCCAAACCTATGAGACTCTACAGTGACAGCAAATCAGCCATTGAGATTGCCAACAATCCTGTTCAACATGACAGGACCAAACACGCAGAAATTGACAAACACTTCATCAAAGAGAAGCAAGAAGATGAAAGCATCAATTTATCTTATGTCCACACCAAATTCCAAGTAGCAGATTTGTTCACCAAAGGCCTACCTTGAATTTCCTTTCAATTTCATTGTAACAAGCTTGGCCTATTAGATATTTACAAGCCAGCTTGAGGGGGAGTATAAATAGATATATATTGAAGGGCATTAGTAGTAATATTTTATCTACTAGTATCCATTAATTATATCTATTAATATTACCTAATATTACCGTTTATTATTCCAGCTGCTGTGTATTAATGGTTTGTACCTCAACTATCAATTAATACACAACTGCCTTTTGCCTTTATTACAGTTAGTTGGATATTAGATCCAAATCATATTTAAGCTCAATCCCAATTCTGCTTTTAATTAAGAAAGCATTTTAGCTTCTCATCTCTATTCTTTTCTCTCCTTCTAAAATCTACACTATGAACAGTAAAAACAACTAGGATTAGGAAAAACCTAATCCTCTTAGGAAAACATCATTAAAGCTAAACAACAAGACTTAAATAATGTATATTACAAGTCCTAATTACATAATTCAACACTCCCCCTCAAGGTTGGTTGTATTTGTTGAAGCAGCCAATCTTGTAGTTAAGATGTTGAAACACTTGATTAGAGACTGCCTTGGTGAGTATGTCAGACACTTGTTCTCTAAAGGACACATGGTTTAGGGAGATGTCCCCTTTATCCACCTTCTCCGTTATGATGTGCCTATCCACTTCAACATAGTCTTGTCATGATGAATAGGATTCTCAGCAATACAGAGGGCTGTGATGTTATCACATAGTATCTGAATAGGTTTAAGACATGGAATGCTCAGCTTAGTTTGGAGTCTTTGAACCCACATCTCCTCACAGATGCGTAGAGTAAGTGCTGTTAACTCTGATTCAGTACTGTTTTTAGATACAACATGTTGTTTCTTGCTTCTCCAAATAACTAGGTTACCCCACACATAGGTGCAATATCCAGATGTAGATCTTCTATCAGATATTGCACTTGCATAATTTGCATCAGTGTAGATTTTTATCTTCCTTGACTGGTTCTTTTCTAATAGGAGTCCTTGGCCAGGGCTCTTCTCGAGGAACCTCAACACTCTCTAACAACTTGCATGTCTTTTAGCAGGCTTGTGTATGAATTGATTGACTAGACCTACAACAAATCATATGTCAGGTCTTGTGTGGGAGAGATTTAAAAATTCTCGCAAATCTTTGATGTCTCCCTTTGTCAACAAGGGGGATATCACATTCTTTTCCTAGTTTAAGACCCGGTTCCACAAGGGTGTCTGTTGATTTACAACCAAGCATCTATGTTTCCTTTAGGAGATCCACAGTGTATTTCCTTTGGGATATGGAAATTTCATTTTTGTTCCTAGCAATTTCCATTCGCAAGAGATGTAGGATCCCCTATGTCTTTTATTTCAATCTCTTTAGAAAGAGCTACTCTTATTTCACTGATATCATCATTATTAGTTCTAGTATGGATGATGTCATCCACATATACCGCAAGAACAATGATTTTCCCAGGGCCAGAACTTTTAGTGAAAAGAGTATGATCAGTATGGCACTGATGAAAGCCATTTTTTGATCATCCACAAGGGGGATATCACATTCTTTTCCTAGTTTGAGACCCGGTTCCACAGGGGTGTCGGTTGATTTACAACCAAGCATCCCTGTTTCCTTTAGGAGATCCACATTGTATTTCCTTTGGGATATGGAAATTTCAGTTTTGTTCCTAGCAATTTCCATTCCCAAGAGATATTTAGGATCCCCCAAGTCTTTTCTTTCAATCTCTTTAGAAAGAGCTACTCTTATTTCACTGATATCATCATTATCAGTTCCAGTATGGATGATGTCATCCACATATACCACAAGAACAATGATTTTCCCTGAGCCAGAACTTTTAGTGAAAAGAGTATGATCGGTATGGCACTAACGAAAGCCATTTTTTGATCATAAAGTTGGTGAATCTCCTAAACCAAGCCCTAGGTGAAGGTGACTGCTTAAGTTTGCACACATCACCTTTTCTTCCTAGGTTCTCAGAACCAAGGGGTAGGTGCATGTAAACTTCTTCTGTTAGGTCACCATTAAGAAAGGCATTCTTAATGTCAAGTTGTGTTAAAGACCTGTCCATGTTAACAACAATACTCATAAGGATTTTGATAGTGTTTAGTTTGGCTACAGGGGCAAAGGTTTCATGGTAGTCAATCTCATGTGAGTGAGTAAAACCTTTTGCTACAAGTCTTGCCTTGTGCCTGTTCACAGACCCATCTGCATTATATTTCATAGTGAAAGTCCACTTACACCCTACATGGTGCTTCCCCAAAGAAATCTTTGTGATGTCCCAAGTTTCTCATTTCTTCCTTTAGATCATTGTTCCATTCTGGGATTTTCACAGCTCCATGCACATTTCCGTGTATTTGGACAGAGTCCAAATTGCTAGTGAAGGCATGAAAGTTAGGGGATGGATGTGTGTAGGACAAGTTACAAATTGGATAAGAAGTACAACTTCTTGATCCCTTTCTTTGTGCAATAGGCCTTTCATCATTATTAATGTTTCCATGATTAACATCTTCCTTAGATCTGTCAAAGTCATCAGATTCTTGATCATCATATGTATGTCAGGAGTCTGATGTGACACACCAGGACTTTGATATAATTCAAGAGTAATAATATTAGGATTTTGAGTCAGAGCCTTCCTCTTCTTGATTAAATAATGATATTTGGCGTAGTATCATTTGGTTTCTTTTTCTCTATAGGTTCAAATGGTAGAGTTGGTTTGGTCCCTATCTTCACTCTCCATATTAGTAGGAGTAACATCCTTAATGATCTGATCCTCAGATATGGAACTTTCAAATTTCAAGTTGCCATACTTTGTAATATTCAACCAAATTCTCCCCCCTGAGTTTCAAAGATTTGAGAGGACTGATGTTCTGAGAAAGTAACATCCATTGAGTGGTAAAATCTCCTTGTGGATGCCCAATAACATTTGCAACCCGTTTGTGTGGGTGGGTATCCCACATAGGTACTCTTTACCATTATCAGTTCAGTATTTTAATTTCAGTACTGAAATGAGTTTCGATCATAGAGTAAAAAGTTTTGAAAATCGCCCCAACTTCAAACTTTTCCTTGAGAAGGAATAACCAAGTGAGCCATCAATAAAGCTCACAAACCACCTCTTATTAGTAATGGTCCTAGGAAGGCCCCATATGTCACTGTGAATGACTGGGAGAGGGTTAGAGGGTTGATATTCTGTTCCTGGAAAGCATGATCTAGTATGCTATAAGAATCGACACACTTCACAATTAAAAGAGTTAAAATTCCTTTTCTCTAAATAATTCAGGATACAAACGTTTTAAGTAACAAAACTAGAGTGACTTAATAAGTAAAGAAGGAGCAAAATGCTATTACAACTAGAGTCTGAAATGCTAGTGAAGCCCCTAGACATTTGACTAGCAAAATTATTGGAGATCTTGAAAACAAAGAGCCCAGACACAACATCAGCATTGCCAATCACTTCCTTCGAATTCAATCCTGAAATTCACACTTAATAGAATGGAAAATAGCAGCACAATTAAAAGAGTTAAAATTAAAAGAGTCGACATTCTTATAGCATGATCTAGTATAAGAATCGACACACTTCACAATTAAAAGCGTTAAAATTCCTTTTCTCTAAATAATTCAGGATACAAACGTTTTAAGTAACAAAACTAGAGTGACTTAATAAGTAAAGAAGGAGCAAAATGCTATTACAACTAGAGTCTGAAATGCTAGTGAAGCCCCTAGACATTTGACTAGCAAAATTATTGGAGATCTTGAAAACAAAGAGCCCAGACACAACATCAGCATTGCCAATCACTTCCTTCGAATTCAATCCTGAAATTCACACTTAATAGAATGGAAAATAGCAGCACAATTAGAGTCTTTCATCATTCTACTTACATATAAAAGATTGCATTTTAAATTAGAAACGTATAGGACATTTTTTAAAGTGATTTTATCACTTAAAATGATCCTCCCTGTTCTAGTAACTTGACAGATGGTGCCATCCACTATTTTCACATTGTGAGGATTTTTACAGGGAATTATATTGGCAAACAGGCCAGAGTTTCTAGTCATATGATCGAAGCCCTTGAATCAACAATCCCGAGATCTGTGAAGGTTTTAGTCTCCTGATAAGTAGTCAATCTCAGACCTGTATTGGGCATGGAGATGCTGCCCGATGGACTAGCAACTTGTAGGGACCGAGCTGATAGAAGTCTTTTAAGGGCTTCAATCTACTCAATGTTGATGCCTCTACTAGGTTTATGTTCCACAAAAGCCAACCTTCACAAGCTTTCATAGATCTGGTTCCTTTTTTATTGATTCCAATTAGGAGGTTTGCCATGAATTTTCCAGCAGGTTCCCTTGGTATGACTAGTTCTTTTACATTGCTCACACCATGGTCTGTTCCCCTTGGGTTTTTGGTTCTGAGATGGTGGAATACTCTTTGTAAACAGAGCACTATTCCCATGAAAGGTGCAAAAGAGGTATGAGAAATTGAGTTTCCACTCATCATGAGCTTCTTCCTACTTTCTTTTTGTCTAATTTCATAGAATATAGTTTTGATGGATGGAAGGGGGTTTCATGCCAAGAATACGACTCCTTACATCATCAATATTGGGATTTGGGCCCATTGGCAACTTAAAAATCCTTCTTTGATCTTTTCAATTAGTGTATATTTTGAAATCTTCTGAGGAGTGACATTTTAGTTCCTCAAAAAACATCAAGTTGTTTCCATGACCTAGACAGGAGGTTGTAGTAATCAGTTACACACAACTCCCCATGTTTAAGATCTTGTAATATGGCCTCAACCTCATGCCTTTGAGGTGTTATCCTTTTGGGTACAGCTCATTAGCTGCTGAGTGCTGACCTTGTTTCCTCAGCAATATGATAGAGTAATATTTTTCAGCTGTAGCTGGAGTAATGGATCCTAGTAGAAGTGACATCACTAAGCTGTTTTCAACTCTCCATTTTCTTATACTCCTCCATTCCTAATTATATGTCGTGTTTGAGAAAAACACACAGAATAAGAAAATGAGTATTCCAAAAACCTTCTTGGAAAGTGTAGTGGTGTAATGAATATGAAAGATTGATTGGTTGAATGAGCCTAGATAGTTGAAAAGTAGTATTGAAAAGCGGAAAGAGTATTAAAATATGTATTGAAAATGTAACTACGACATATAAAAAGGAAAATTTGATTTTGGCAACTGCGACATATTATTAGGAACGGAGGGAGTAAGATGGATCATCAGCCTTATTAGACTTAATTTCCCAGCTTATGTACTCCCCGCCTCGACATTGAACAGGACCATTGGAGGAAGTTAAGCTCCATTGAGGTTGTGAGTAGAGACAGACGTAATAGAGAGTCCATAGTTCCAGGGAGAAGAGGAATTCACGGAGGCTTCTTCCCTTGAGTTAATTTCTGAGATTGCTCAGCTTGCCATTGAAGGTTTTTGAAAAATAAACAGGATGAGCTTATAGCTCAGATACCATGTAGAAATGAGTAGGAAATTGTATGAAGAAGCTTGAGAAATGTAAGTATATTATTCAAAGATCTTATTGAGTGACATAAGTGTCCATTAAGACTTAGAGAAACACTTACAACGGCTAGTTCTAGTCAAGTTGCATGAGAGCAACGGCTATGAACAGTAAAACAGATAGGATTAGGAAAAGACTAAATCCTCTTAGGAAGAAAAATTTAATCATTGCTCTACTGGTATTCTAAACTACCTTATATTATGGGACAAAACCAAAAATCCAAAATACCTTATATTCTGAGACGGAGATAGTAATTAGTTTGATTTGTATGTAATTAGTGTGATTTGATTTGATATAATTTGTATAATTGTGATTAGGTTCTTTTATTTTAAGGTATAACCGGGTAGAATTTTCCTAAAATAGGATTAGCTGAATAATGTACCTTGATTTCAGGATCCTAATTGATCTTAATAAGTCTTATGAATAGACGCTTCTTGAGCTTTCAATAAACAAGAGTTCTATTTCTATTTTCTCCTATTATTCTTCACTTTGTCTTAGGCCGACATGTGAGGGTTATGCTGAACTGTTTAAATAGCTTAATTCTCCCCTTTTCGTTAATTTAACCATTTAGGTGAGATGATAATTTACCAGATCATAAATTAGTTTGTTAAATTGTTCATGTGTTTTCTGGCATGTTTTCTTTAAGTAGCTAGTTAAGAAAATAGTGTTTGTACTTTGCAGGTGACATCTAACAAGGGGAAGGAGGCAGCAAGATTTGCTCAGATATGGAACAAAATCATTGAGAGCTTTAGAGAGGAAGATCTGATAAATGACAGGTAAATGGATTTTTTTTTAATCTTTACTTTGTCTACAATGTGTCCATTTTATTGACCTTGGAATTGAGTCTCGAGTCTGTTAACAGGGAAATGAACCTACTGCTTGTACCTTACTGGGCTGACCGCGCTTTAGACCTTATCCAATGGCCGCCGTTTCTTCTAGCTAGCAAGGTTTGGTTGCTGTGCATGCGTATGCTTTATTTTCTTATTTGAGCCTCCGAGGATATATCTTCCACTTACTGATTATATCCTCTGTAGCTTCCTATTGCATTGGATATGGCTAAAGACGGCAATGGAAGAGACCGTGAGTTAAACAAGAGATTGAATGCTGATGTTTACATGTGTTGTGCCATACGCGAGTGTTATCTATCATGTAAAAACATCCTTAAGTTTTTGGTTTTGGGTGAACGTGAAAAATTGTAAGTTTTTCATCTGCATACCTTGTCAATGCATTGGAACATTTTATTCCCTTCCTAATTTATATAATCATTCTTCTCATACTAGGGTTTTGAACGAAATTTTTGACAAAGTTGATGAACACATAGTGAGCGGTGATCTGGTTGTTGAATTTGAAATGAAAGCGCTGCCCAACCTTTACGATCGATTTATCCAACTCATTAAATATCTGGTATATGTGGACCCGAACTTCTATAAAGCTGTATAATCTGTCTGGAAACTGGAGTAAAATCTGACATAGCAAGTCCATTTTCAAAACCCTGCAGAAAGATAATAAACCGGAGGACAAAGATCAGGTAGTGCTTGTGTTGCTCGACATGCTAGAGGTGGTGACTAGAGACATAATGGTAGTTATTCCAAGGTATTTGATATGAAACCAATCTGCTTGTGCGAAATTCTAGTGAGAGAGATCTTCTGTTATTTTGCATTGACGAGTGACCTTTTGCAGCTTGCTAGATTCTAGCCATGGGGAATCTTATGCTATGCATGAGGGCATGATTCCTCTTGATGAACAATATAAGTTGTTTGGCGCACTTAACTTCCCAGTAACTGAAGAAACCGCCGCCTGGAAAGAAAAGGTAAGTGCTTTTGTAAGTTTCTTCCGCACTGGAGTTTTGTGTCCTGTATTATGATCTGAATGCCTAAGGCATTGCCTGATGTACGTAACAAAGCATCTCACACATATATGGTCCTGAAGGGTTGGGCCATTATAGGCGTAATACAGGCAATCATAGCTTTTATTATTGTAAAAGTTATTTTTTTATTTTTTTATTTTTTTATTTTTAATTTTTTTTTACATTGACATGCGACGATTTTATGATTGATCCAAAAGTTTCAAACCTAACGCATCCCTCCATCCCTTAGTATAAATTGTTTTGACATCATTTGTTTGTCCTATAATGTTAGTCGTTTTACTATACCAAGAAAGTATTTATTAACTTTTTTTTTTCTCATCTTACCCTTAATTTATATTCATCCAACCACTTCTCATTACTTTACAAATATTCACTTAATGATAGTGAAAGGGTAAATTAGGCATTAAAATCCAAAATTTGACATTTAAATCCAAGACAAACTAAGGTAGTAGCAGATCAATGTACGTATGGATCCTCTCACTTCTAAAGCCAAAAAAAGGGGGGGGGGGGGGGGTTGGTGGTGGTGATGATAACAGAATCAACACGTGCATTTTGACTTTGCATGTGTGTCATCCAGGGAAGGGTTGGACTACATGATGTGTTAGCATACCTTACTTTTGCGTAAGATTGTGTTTCTATCACTCCAATTTGTGGTTTCAGATTATAAGTAATCTACTTATATCTTATGCTTTCCTTAAGCCTGAAGGAAAATATAATTGAAAAATGAAAATCACCTACTCATTTCTATGTCCTTTTCCTTGTTTTCGTTAGATTATAACCAAAGCCATGTGTGTGTTGATTCAGAGGAGAATATCATAATTTTCTGCTGTGACTATTCATTTGTCTTCAGATCCAAAGGTTAGATTTACTACTTACGGTCAAGGAGTCAGCCATGGATGTGCCATCCAATTTAGAAGCTCGAAGACGCATATCATTCTTCTCAAATTCGTTGTTTATGGATATGCCGGAGGCTCCTAAAGTTAGGAACATGCTTTCATTTTCGTAAGTTTTCATCTGATATGCTCTTGCATCAGTACAGGGGACTTTTCTTTTTCCTTTATTTTTTCTTTGTTTTATGGCCTAACCTTATCCTCTTTCATCCATCAGTATAGTCATTTAACCAAAATACTAGGTCTTTCCAGTTTTAGAGATATTATAATAGCCATTTCAGAAGCGGATGTTGACCACCATGAGTTGGTTATGGGATTGTAGTTTTCCACTTGGCTGATAATCTGCTTCTTCCAAATCTGTTGGAATATACAGCTGTCCTTATTAGTCATTTTATATTTATTATTGTGTTAGTATTTATTATCTACAAGCTGCGTATTCGCCTAAACAATATGCAGTTAGTTTGTTATTTTATTTTCAGATAAATTAGGAAAATAAATATTGTTAGGAGTTTGTTTTAGTTTAAGTTGTGATAAGATAGAGTTGTATACTTATCCAACTCTTACTGGACTGTGTATTTAAAGGGATTAGAACATTGCTAATCGATCATCTCATTATAATAAAAGGAGTTTCCATTCCTATAAAACTCTACATGGTATCGGAGCGGCGTTCCAAAAATCATGGTCGCCAATGAACTATAGGGCAGCAGCCATGGCCGGAGAGAGATCAGCCACCTACCCCATTCAACCTTATAAACCATCAGCTCCCTTCTATATGATTCACAGTGACATATGGGGACCCTCTAGGGTCAAAACACTAGCTAATAAAAGATGGTTTATTTCATTTATTGACGATCACACTAGACTTACGTGGATATATTTGTTGAAAGAGAAATCGAAGCTAAAACAAGTGTTAAAAACTTCTATTCTCTTGTTACAAATCGCTTTCAAACACAGATTAAAATCTTTAGAAGTGATAATGGAACCGAATACTTTAATTCAATTTTGGGAAAGTTCTTTGAGGAAACCGGCATAGTACATCAAAGCTCTCAAAGGGAACACCCCAACAAAATGGAGTGGTGAAAGAAAAAAACAGACATCTCCTAGAAATAACTGTAGCTTTGATGATCTATGCTCAAAGTGTCCTAAATACCTTTGGGGAGGCTGCTTTAATCGCAACCTATCTAATCAACAATGCCTTCCAAAATTTTGAACTTCCAAACCCCTCAATAGGTTCAAATCTGCTTTTCAAGATAACAGATCGTTTTGTGATCTACCCTAAGGGTGTTTGGATGTGTAGGGTTTATCCATCGTAATACAGCAATAAGTTAGACCTGTGAGGCAAGAAATGTGTCTTCCTAGTGGTATTCTTCCACTAAGAAAGTGGTATAAGTTTTTGATCCTCAGAGAGAAGAAACTATATGTCACTATGGATGCCACTTTCTATGAACACCTATCCTTTTTCAAATCACAAAACAAATCCCAACTGAGGATACCACCTCCGATATGATTCTCATCCTGTAAATTAACACGTAACTAGTGGATTACACTGATCACACCGGGTGCAAATGACCAAACAGGGAGGAAGGTGGTCCTATTGAAAATGGGAATAACCCACCTTCTAATCTTTGGAAACTTTTAAAGGGAGAGTTTATCAAAGGAGAGGAAAAGGTCTCAGCAGAGATGCCTTACACACCCAGATGAACCAACAGAATCTCAAGACAATCCTGGTACACAGGATCCAAGGGAAAATGGTAGTGCAGAGTCTGACCAAGGTGAGTCTTCCGACAAAGGAGTTATCTAATGAAGAACCAAATGAATCAGAAAACAGCCCTTGATTACCTCGCCCATTGCCCCCGAGAAAAAACAATTAGAAGTGTGCCAAGTACAACAAACCAACCTATCCTATGTCCAATGACTCCAATCACATCTCCTATGATCATCTATCCCAAAAATACCAAGCTTTTATCTCAGCCACCCAAACCACTCAAATACCTAAAACCATCCAAGAGGCTCTAAGTGTTCCAGAGTGGAAGTGGTGTCGCCTTGTAAGAAATGAGGGCCTGGAAAAGAATCGATACGGGAGTTGGTGGATCTACCTAAGGATGAAGAACAACAAAAAGCAAGTGGGTTTTTACAAGAAAATATAACACCGATGGGTCCATACAGAGGCACAAGGCTAGGTTAGTAGCAAAGGGTTTTTCAAAGACTCATGGAGTGGACTTTAGTGAGACATTCTCTCCTGTTGCTAAACTCAACACCATCAGAATCATCTTATCTGTTGCAGTGAATCTAGACTGGCCCCTGACACAGCTAGATGTCAAGAATGCCTTCCTACATGGCAATTTAAAAGAGGAGATTTACATGGAGAAGCCTCCAGGTTTTGAAGACAAGTTCCCGGGGAAGGTATGCAAACCGAAAAGTCCTTATATGGATTAAAACAAAGCCCTGTGGCTTGGTTTGAAAGACTTACGCAGTTTTGAAGAAGACTGGTTCACTCAGGGCACTCGATCACACCTCTTTGTAAAACAATACCCAAAATAAATTAACCATTATTATTGTGTATGTGGATGACATGGTTCTCGACAGGATGATGTGTAAGAAGTCGCTAGAGTTAAAAACAAACATTGCCACCGACCAAATAAAAGACTTGGGTCCATTGAGATATTTTCTGGTATGGAGGTAGCCGATCAAAAGAGGGCTTGGTTGTATCTCGTAGAAAGTACACCCTAGATCTCACTGGAGAGATTGGAATGACAGAGGCAAAGCCTACCAAAGACACCTATGGAGTTCAATGTAAAGTTAGGGAAGATACCGTGTGAAGCCCCTCAGAACAAAGAAAGATTTCAAAGGCCGGGTAGGAGACTAATATACTTGTCTCATACTAGGCCGACATTGCATATGCCGTGAGCTCCATAAGTCGCTTTATGCACTCTCCAACCTAAAAACACCTTGATGCACCCCCATAGAATCCTCGATTCGTAAAGGATGCACTGGGAAGCGGACCGATTTTCAAAAACAGTAAAAGGGCATGTGGCTTATACAGATGCAGATCGGGAAGCTGTGGTCAAGACTGTAAGATCTGTGGATCGGGTATTGCACCTTTGTTCGGGGCAATCTAGTCACACTGAGGAGCAAAAAATGTAATGTAGTCTCGCGAGCAAATAATCGTAACTTGTGGCTATGGCTCAAGGTGTATGTGAAGAAATGTGGATAAGCGAGGGTACTACAAGACCCAAGAGTCCAAAGGCAAGATGCCTTTGAAGTTGTTTTGTGACAACAAAGCGGGCTATTGATATAGTCAATGAACCAAAGGCAACATGACAGACCAAGTACGTGGATATTGACAGACATTTTATCAAGGAGAAGATGGAAGAAGGCACTCTCAGATTTCATTCCTTCCATCCCCTAAACAGACAAAAAGATGGCCTCACCAAGGCAATCGATGAAACCAGATTTCCAGAAAGTTTGTCGCCAAGTCGGGAATGAAGGATATTCATGCACCAACTCGGCGGGGTGTTGGAATATACCGTTAAAATATAGGTTAATACTATAGTTTAATATCTTTTATCTCTTTTCCTTAGTGTCCTAATGATGTAATTAGGATATTTTTCCTGCTTTTATCTACTTTCTTTTGCCCGTAAAACACCTGCTCATAGCCATAGCCGAATGTTGTTTTCTAGTCGCTGGAGGTTTTCCTATTATATATTGTAACCCGCCTCTTATGTTCTCCATAAGGAAACTATCAATAAAATCTTCTTTCCTCCTATCTTTTCTACACGGTATCAAAGCCTTGTGGTTAAATCTCTTTTCATCCTCTCAAATCCCATTTTTCCAAGTTTTTTCGAACTCACAAAATGGCCTCAGATCGTTGATTCCACTGATTCTACTCCATCTTCAAGTGGAGTTATTCTCAATCGTGGGGTAGCAATGATAACTCTCATCTTCTCACAAACCATAAGTTTGATGGGAACAATTATCACCTATGGTCAGATCTCTTCTCATGTTTATTGGCCGAAAAAGCAGAGAAGGATACTGATCGTGAAATCACCGAACCTCCGGCAAATGATCCACAACTCAGCAATGGAAAGTCGAAAACAATGTTATCATGTCCTGGCCGATTGATCCATGACCAAGGATCAAAGTGAAAACTTTATGTTTTACAACACCGCCAGCCGAGATTTGGGTCGCCCATGATCTATATTCAAAGAAGGACAACACTTCGTAAATCTATGATCTCAAATCTCAACTAAAAGATCCGAGACAAGGTGATTTGAATGTCACTCAATACTACAAATAATTGACCAAGATTTGGCAAAGAACTTGATCTTTTCAATGATCATGTTGGAAGTGCCCTACATCGATGCTAAGATCCACAAGAGCAACACCAAAATGACAGGTCTTCTTCCTTCCTAACGGGATTAAATCCTTGTTTGATGATGTGAAGCGGGTAGGATTCTTGAAAATCCCATCTTCCTAGCCTCAAGTCTGCTTTTTCTGAAGTCAAACATGAGGAAAGCAGGAGAAAGGTCATGCTGGGAACTCAACCTCATCCTATTCCTACTCAATCTATTCCTACTCAACCAGAAAGCTCTGCCTCTGCCCTCCTATCAAAGGGTAGTCAACACCAAAAGGGCAAGAAAGAGAGGCCTTTCGTGATCATCGCAAGAAGGTTGGACATTCCAAGGAAACTCACGAGACTCCATGGAAAGCCTACTGACAAGCCAAAATCTGGACCTGGAAGGGAATACCAAGGCAACCTTTCAACTCAATCGGGTGAAGGAACACCTGTGAACCTTCTCGCTTTCTCTCAGAACAGTATGGAAGTTCAAAAGGCTTCTACACCCTCGCCTCCCGGATCAACATCTCATTCTAATACCTCCACCGCTTCGTGGCACACTCAGTAATCATGCTCATTCCTACATTATATCCGACCTTGAAAAACAACTCGATTGTTGATTCAGGGCCTCAAATATATGACAGAAATAAGGGTTGTTTCACTCCTTAATTCCTCAGAAACATGAAAGATTTGTGAGAATTGCGTATGGATCCACTTCCAAAGTGCAAGGAATTGATCTATCATTTTTTCCAAGGATCTCGATCCTTGATCAGTTCTCAGATGTACCAAATCATTATGCAATCTCTTATCAATGAATAAACTGTAAAGAGAAAACCTATCTCGCTCATGTTTCATGAGAATAAGTGTATCTTACAGAGAACATCTCTCGGGAAGATGATTGGCAATGCTAGTGCTACCTCCGCCTATACATGCTACCTAATGATGTTGGTTCTCCTGATACCAAAACTCACCTTTGGTTATTGATTCTCACACTGTAATAAGTGACCCTATTGTTTTATGGCACTATAGATCGGGGAACCCAAATTTCTTGTATCTCGAAAAGGCTTATGCCTCGCTTGTTTATCAATAAGAATGTGTCCGATTTTCAGCAGGTGAGATATGTTGTATGGCTAAACAAAGTTGGACTGTGTTTCATACTAAGTCTTATGCTCCTCCAAGCCTTTCCATCTTATACATAGTGATATTTGGGGCCCCAAGCGGCCAAGAATATCACCGGTACAAGATGGTTCATCACCTTCATTGATGATCACACCAGACAGCCGGGTGTTCTTGATGGCGAGAGAAGGCGTATAGGGGCAATTTTCATGAACTTCTTCTCATGATTAAGACTCGCTTGAAACTGATATTAAAATCCTCAAGTCGATAAACGGGTCCGAATATTTTGAGAACCATCCGGGAAATTCTTCAAAGAGAAAGGGATTATTCACCTAACTTCATGTGTTGATACTCCCAACAAAACGGGGTTGCGTAAAGGAAAATAGGCACCTCCTTGACACCGCAAGTGGCACTTATGTTTGCTATGAAAGTGCTCAAGCATTTTTGGGGAGAAGTCATCCTAATCGCCACTTATCTCATTAATGTAATGCCATCTAGTGGTTTTGAAATTCAAAACCCTGCGTGGGGCAAATTCTAATCAATGCATAGCATCTTCTCACCTAATTCAAAATCGCCTTCCTAAGGTGTTTGGGTGCATTGCATATGTTCACAACCACCACATAACCAAACTTGAGCCAAAGGCATCCAAGTGCATTTTCCTTGGCTATTCACCAAGGCAGGGGGTTACAAATGTTACCGCCTCAAACTCGAAAATTCTTTAATTCAATGGATGTAACTTTCTTTGAAGGTAAAGCCTTCTACCATCCGTAGGGGAATCACACTGACTATGTCTCATCCTCTCAAGGATGGGATATGAGTCCTGAACTTTGCACTCTCTCGGATAAAGGAAGTATAAATCAAGGGAGTTACTACCCCCGATAATACTCAAAATCCTTCTAACCTCATTCCGTAATCGAGTCCTTAAACCCTGACCTCCAATTCGCAGGGTCTATACTAAAAGAAACAGAATGAACTTGAGAATCAAGAACATCAACCTCATTCTCGAGAATGATGATTCTTTAGAACTTCATGACACTTATCGTGATCAACCCGAGGATGGTACTACCTCGTAATCTCCTCGAAAGATCTATTGACACGGTCAATTACGATGATAGACCTATTGCTTTGAGAAAAGGAACAAGGGCTTGCACCCAATATCCTTTATATAATCTCCTAAAGCAATAGACAATATTTCTACTTCCTATCAAGTTTTCATACAAAGCTTGGATAAAACAAAATTCCTCACTCCATTCATGAAGCCTTGGGAATTCCCGAGTGGAAACAAGTCACAACGAGGAATTACATGCTCTAAACAATAATCACACTGACACCGACTTCTCTTCCTAAGTGAAAGAAAACAAAGGGGGTGCAAATGGATTTTCACTTTGAAATACAACTCGATGGCACCATTAATGTGCATAAGGCTAGATTGGTTGCTGGGGTTACACTCGCACTCACGGCATAGATTACTGTGAGACTTTTGCACCAAAGGCAAAATTGAACACCATCGAGTGCTCCTATTTATTGGTCGTGACTCTAGATTGGCCCTTACACCAACTAGATGTGAAAATGCTTTCCTAAATGGTGACCTAAAAGAGGAAGTTTACTTAAAGTTGTCTCCTGGAATTGACTATCCAGAGCCAAAATAAGGTGTGTAGATTACACAAAGCTCTTTATGGACTAAAGCAATCCCTGAGCTTGGTTTGACCGATTTACCAAAGTTGTTAAGAACCTTGGGTTCATACAAGGTCAAGCTGACCACACTATGTTCACCAAGGTGTCACCTTCTGGAAAAAGAGTCATCCTCATTGTATATGTGGATGACATTATCATTACTGGAGATGATGCCCATGAGATTGAGTCTCTAAAGCATTGTCTTGCAAAGGAGTTTGAGGTTAAAAACCTTGACATGTATGAAATACTTCCTTGAAATGGAAGTACAGTTCTAATGGAGGGATCTTTATATCTCAAAGTGAAGTACATTTTAGACCTTCTTTCTCAAACAGGATGCTTGAGTGCAAACCCGCCTCCACTCTCGCTGATCCCGAGGTAAAATTGAAAAGGAAAGTAAAATCGCCTCGTGGATGTTGGCGTATACCAAAGACTGGTGGGAAAATTGATTTACTTGGTTTCATACTAGACTGCATATTTGCTATGCAAAGAGTCCGGTCACCAGCTTTATGCATCATCCTTGTCAAGAACATCTTGATATTGTCCATAGGATGCTGAGGTATCTAAAAGGGACCGTTGGTCAAGGTCTTATCTTCAAGAAATCTAAAGATAGAAAGATCCAAGTCTTCACTGATGCTGATTGGGCAGGTTCTGTGATTGATCGAAGATCTACTAATGGCTATTGCTCCTATTTTTGGGGAAATCTCACAACTTGGAAGAGTAAGAAACAACGAGTGGTTTCTAGAAGCAATGCAGAGGCTGAATTAAGGGCCTTGGCCCTAGGTATTTGTGAAGGTCTGTGGCTCAAAAAGATCCTGGTTGACCTACACATCAAGAAAGAGCATCCTATTCTTCTATCTTATGATAATGTGTCTGCTATCAACATGTCTGAGAATCCCATTCATCATGATAGATCCAAACATATAGACATTGATGTACACTTTATCAAAGAAAAGGTTGAAGGTCAAGACATCAAAGATTGAATTCATACCTCTCAAGATCAAGTGGTCGATATTTTTACTAAGGGATCTGCTTCTACCTATATTCACTGTAATGAGAAGCAAGCTAGGTCATACTCTATCCACAACCAAGCTTGAGGAGGGGTGTTAAAATATAGGTTAATACTATAGTTTAATATCTTTTATCTCTTTTCCTTAGTGTCCTAATGATGTAATTAGGATATTTTTCCCTGTTTTTATCTACTTTCTGTTTTTGCCCAGAAAACACTGTTCATAGCCGTTGGCACTGTTCATAGCCGTTGGCACTATTCATAGCCGTTGGAAGTTTTCCTATTATATATTGTAACCTGCCCTTATGTTCTCCATAAGGAAACTATCAATAAAATCTTCTTTCCTCCTATCTTTTTCTACATATACAGCTGTCCTTATTAGTCATTTTATATTTATTATTGTGTTAGTATTTATTATCTACAAGCTGCGTATTTGCCTAAACAATATGCAGTTAGTTTGTTATTTTATTTTCAGATAAATTAGGAAAATAAATATTGTTAGGAGTTTGTTTTAGTTTAAGTTGTGATAAGATAGAGTTGTATACTTATCCAACTCTTACTGGACTGTGTATTTAAAGGGATTAGCACATTGCTAATCGATCATCTCATTATAATAAAAGGAGTTTCCATTCCTATAAAACTCTACAAAATCTTACTGTGCCTATTGACTTTTTCAGTACCTTGACTCCTTATCATGATGAGACGGTCCTTTTTTCAATAGATTCACTTGAGAAACCAAATGAAGATGGTGTTTCCATACTTTTCTATTTACAAAAAATTTCTCCAGGTAACCTAGCCTCTTGAGTTATTCCATAACCTTTTCTTGTATCCTAACAGTTGGTTTCTTTTGTGTCACTTCTCATGTTAATCCAATCTTTTAGATGAATGGCAAAATTTCCTTGAGCGTGTACATTGCAGCAGTGAAGAAGATCTTAAGGGAAACACTAAGTTGGAAGAGGAACTTCGTTTGTGGGCATCTTATAGAGGCCAGACATTAACCAAAACTGGTATAAGATTATTATGATGAGAATTTTTTATTTTTTATTTTTTGCTTCTCTCACTCCACACTTGTTACTTGCCTACTTGGATGTTGGATTTGTATTTGTATATTGCCACAGTAACATTTCCCTCCCTTTTGTCTTCTTAATTTCTCTTTACCAAGTGCGGGGGATGATGTATTATCAGCAAGCTTTGGAACTTCAAGCATTTCTTGACATGGCTCAAGATGAAGGTACCTGTACATGCAATAATCATATTTATAGTTTCCCAAAAGTGTTTGTTACATGTAATTTCTTGACCAGGGTTTGAAGAGAGAGTCCACCCTTATTCAAACTAGATAACAACCAACTAATCTTAATAACATTAAACTCCTTATTCAATTTTTAAAAGAACAATTGGAAATAAAAATATAACAGAAACTAAAACAAACAATATTCAAAAATATATAAACTTCTCTCCGTGATCTCCTAAAACAACGATACCTTTGACCATTTATTTCCTAAATATATACTGATTCTGATTGGGCTGGATCACAAGTTGATAGAAGATTTATGACGGGATATTGTGCGTTTCTGTGGTGGAACTTAGTCATATGGCTGTTGCTAGAAGAAGTTCAAAGGTTGAGCTTAGGGCTTCGGGCCTAGGTATTTGTGAAGGGATATGACTGAAGAGATCGCTAAATGTTCTCAAGATTGGAATAACTGATCCTATTCAAACAGGCCATGAATCACATGTGGATTTGATGGGATTAAAATCAGTGTATTTTTGGATGGTAATTGGGCGTATTTCATGTAATTATTCACGTATAATTTGGAGATATTCCTTGCAAATAGTATATTCTTGTAAGAAAAAATAGGGAAAAACAAATGTGTCTACTTCAACACATCGAAACCCTAACCTAGCCGACTAGGGTTTTTAGGCATTTACCTATTACCCTTCTTACTAACTAGGATACCCAAAAATACCCCTTCATATATTTTTTAATATATGTGGCAACATCAACAAAACAGTAAAATAAGGAGGGGTTCTATTGGCACACCCCTTTTTACTATTGGCACACATTTTTTTATTATTTTTTCTGATGAAAAAACGTCAGTGGCACTGACGTTTGTATTGAAACACCAACGCCGTTGTTCAACAACGAACACCAATGGAAATTCATGGACTAACGCTTCTATGTTGTGACACCAGATAATGGGAACGCCGGTGCCATTTGGTGTTCGTTGTCACCGACGCTGGTGTTCAACAACGAACACCAAAGGGCACCGACGCCCGCTCATAAAAATCATCATGGTGCCGGGAGTAATGTGGTGCCAGTAGTAAAAAAGGGTGTGCCGATAGAACCCCCTAAAATAATAATATAAACTAATTTTATACGCATACAATATGTTTTCCAACACCCCTCTCAAGTTGGTGCGTAGATATTAATTATGCCCAACTTGCTCACAAAATCATCGAATTCTCTCTTCACTAGAGCCTTTGTCAACCCATCAGCAGTTTGCTTCGCGGATGGTAAGAATGGGATGCACACTTCACCACTATCAAGCTTTTCTTGGTCAATCTCTACATGCTTCGTACGATCATGGTGAATTGGATCATATCTATTGCAGCTTTATTGTCAGAAAGCATCATAGGAAGACTATTTTCCATCTTTAATTCTCTCAAGACTCGTTTAATCCATAGGATCTCACAAATGCCTTGAGCCATGGCACGAAATTCTCCGTCAGCTGAACTCCTTGACCCTACCGGCTGTTTCTTGCTTCTCCACGCTACTAAGTTTCCCACACAAACGTACCAGTCACGGATCGCCTATCCACTTTAGAAGTACCCCAATCAGCATCAGTAAATTCTTCAACACCTCGCTTTTATGATTTTTTGAAGTACAATCCACGACCTGGGGTTGACTTTGGAAATTTGAGAATCCGGTTGACTTACATCCAAATGCTTTTGAACCGGGGAGTGCATGAATTGGCTCACTGAGCTCACGACAAATTCTTGTATGAGACAAAAAGATTAATTTTCCAACAAGCTTCTGATATCTCTCCATATTCCCAGATTGATCATCAGGACCCGCCTTCAAGTTCAAATTCAACTCCATAGGAGTCCCACTTGAGCGCGCACGCATCATTCCCGTCTCTGTCAATAAGTCGAGTATATTTTCTTTGTGATACATACAATCCATCTTTAGTTCGAGCAATTTCCATACCTTCAAAATATTTGAGGGGACCTAAATCCTTAATCTCAAATTCCCTGGCCAATTGCTCACTCTCCTGGCTTCGTCTGCATCATCACCTGTTAGAATAATATCATCAACATGAACGATCAAGACCGGCCAACTTACCGGTCACTGACTGTTTAACAAACAAGGTATGATCTGCTGTTTCAGCCCATATAAAGACTTCTTCAACGACACACTTTCCAAGAATATGATTCTTCGAACCCAAGAAGAGGACCCATATATACTTCTTCCTTCAGTTCATCAAGTGGGTTTATCTACCAATCCAGATTAACTGCAACAGAGAAAATCACCCGAACTGTGCTCATCTTTGCCACAGGTGCAAATGTCCATAAGACTGAGAATACCCCTAGCAACCAACCTTGCTTTGTGTCGCTCCAGCGAGCCATCCAAATTAAATTAATTTGTGAAAATCCACCTACAACCCACTGTTTTACGGTCACTGGGCAACTCCACCATCTCCCAAGTTTCATTCTTCTTGAGTGCCCTCATTTCATCCATTACTACACTTTTCAACTCAAGAACCTGCAAAGCCTCATAAATACTTGTTCGGAATAGTCATATTTGACAAGGTTGAAAGAAATGAATAGTATGCGGATGAAAGATTATTATAGCCCAAGAACCGATTAGCAATAGGAATTTCTAACAATAGATGCTCTGTGGACTGATTGTCTGAGGGGAAATGGTCGGATTCAGTCTCAGAACCTGAATCGCCAGAATCAGACTCAGAATCAGACACGTGGTCATGTTCATGATTCTTGTTGTCAGGCTGCTCTAGGATGACATCTTGCTCAATGAAATGGGGACCAGGCGCAGTCTTGGCCTTCTTCAAGTAACCTAGCCGACTAGGGTTTTAGGCATTTACCTGTTACCCTCTCTTACTAACTAGGCTACCCAAAAATACCCCTTCATATATATTTTTAATATAAAGGGCAACATCAACAAAATAATAATTAAAACTAATTACATGCGCATACAATATGTTTTCCAACAATTCTATTATTATTACCGTATATTTCATAGTAGGGAAAAGGGATGTATTTTTGGTAGGTCCTTTGTATTTACACCCTTCGGTTTTACCTCAATGATGCTTGAAAACATTCTTCAATTTCTGTACCAATTCACTACAGTTGGCAAACCTGATGGGGTGTTAAAATAATGTACATAGTACAGTTTTCCTTTAGCTTAAACCATTGGGTGGGTTGGTAATCTACAGTATTGTATTATTGATCATATACTGTTTGGATTTTCCAGAGTTGTTGAAGGGTTATAAGGCCATTGAATCAATTACTGAGGAGCAACTAAGAAACGAACGGTCACTTCTAGCTCAATGTCGAGCAGTTGCTGACATGAAGTTCACGTATGTGGTTTCTTGCCAGCAATATGGTATTCATAAGAGATCCAGTGATCCTCGTGCCGCAGACATTCTGAAGCTAATGACAAAGTATGCTCCTGGACATCATATATTTTGATTTAGTCCAAGTTTGGACTTCCCTGTTGTTGGGTTGCATAAAGATGAGTGATTTGCAGGTATCCTTCTCTTCGGGTAGCATATATCGATGAGGTTGAGGAACCTAGCAAAGATAAATCTAAAAAGTCTGTTGAAAAGGTGTATTACTCAGCTCTTGTCAAGGTGCCAAAGTCAACAGACTCTTTAAACCCTGATCAAATACTAGACCAGGTAATAAAAATCATAAAGCATCTTTCATTTCAACTGCTTCTTTACTTTTTGAGTCACCATCTAAAACAACTAAGGTTAGACTGATTTCTTTCGGGCAATTGTGTGAGATTATCTTATGAAGTTCCTCTTTTATTATTTTATTCAAGGAGTAGGTTGACAAACGGACATAAATCTCATTCATGTTCATTACTTTCTGATCTTAGGCCATTCACAATGGCTTCAAAATAAATCATGTCAATGTCAGCGTTTGTAAGAATCACAATGTGTATTTTAAATTCGTATCCAGTGGCTCAATTTTAGACTATGGAAAATCCTTGGGTGGGAATATGGTTGTAGGATTGTAGCCAATCTGACACAAAATACTGCTCATGTGTAACTGCATTCATTGCCAATCAATTTTAGACCGACTCTCATGAATTCAGGATGTTGCAGAGCCCATTGGTTGATTTTACTCAGATGGAAATTGGCCTTTTTCTTTACTTATTGCATGTAATTGTGTTATTTTGTTAATTTCTTCCGTCCGTTGTCCATGCTTTGATACTTTAAAGGGAAACTTGCCCAATTTTTGTCGGGGAGATTCAATACTGTGTTCTTCCAGCTTTGTCAAAGTTTAGTCGATTATTTCGCCAGCCGATTTCAACCAGAGTGACTTGTGAGGAGAGTGTTAAGTATTTCCCCGATTGGTCTCGTGAGGATTTCAACAAGATCCCTTTCGGTTAGCCAAGTTTGCTAGTTGGTTCTAGATAGATCTCCATGAATTTTAACAAATTTTAGTGCTGGAGGGCACTAAATCAATTGGATGACGATTTCTTGTTTAGGTTATTTATCGGATAAAACTTCCCGGGCCTGCAATTTTAGGTGAAGGAAAACCCGAAAATCAGAATCATGCCATAATCTTCACAAGAGGTGAAGGCTTACAAACAATAGATATGAACCAGGTATTCCTCGAACTTTTAATGTTTACCATATCATGGTTAAGAAGAGCTTGTTGACCATGCATAGGATGACTCTGTTGTCTAACAATAGGATAACTACATGGAAGAAGCTTTTAAAATGAGGAACTTATTACAAGAATTCCTTGAGAAGCATGGTGTGAGAACTCCAACAATATTGGGTCTTCGGGAGCACATATTCACTGGCAGGTATTTGGGAAGCTGATTTCTTTCTTTTAACTAGATCATACTGTCTATGCTGCTGAAAATTTACAGAAGTTCATCTTGTTCTTGTATATTTTCATCTTATAAGCTCTGACATTTTGTGCTTTAGTGTTTCATCACTTGCGTGGTTCATGTCTAATCAAGAAACCAGCTTTGTTACCATTGGACAGAGATTGCTGGCGAATCCATGGAAGTAAGCCTTTCGTGTAATTCTTTCTTATTAAGAAGTGTATTTTGAATAATGAATCTTGTATCTTCTTTACCGTTTCAATCATCAATGCTTTCCATTCTTCTACTTTCTTGTTGGCTCTGAAATCTGTCTGAAATAAGGTGAATGTTTTCCGTGACTATCAAAATATGGAAGTTAAATCTCAAACTCCTATAAGTCGATCATCCACGCCTACTTCTGTGGTAGTACATTGGGGAAAAACAGAAATGTTGTAGCTTGCTCCATACCTTTCTCATCATGTCATCTTTTAGATTATGCTAGGATATCTTTTATGGGGTCTATTATATTTGTTGAAATATGTCCTCTTTGGTCATTTTACATATTTTCATGTTTGTTATAATTCTGCTGCGTATTGTTGGTAGTCTGGTATAATTTAAATAAGTAACAGATCAAGTATTTGTTAGGAGGTTAGAATATTTGAATTGTTAAGATAGAGTTGTAAAACTATCCAACTCTATCTAACTGCTTCTGCCTGCGTGTATTTAAAGGGTATTAACCCTCTGCTATTTGCATCAGATTTATAAAATGAAAAGGAATTTCCTTTATATTAAATTCCACACTATTGGCACAACATTTTTACTTCGGGCACCACATTCTTTGATTATTAATCTTTACATGGCACAACAAAATTACTTCAGCCCTCAACGCCGCTGCCACTCGATGTTGATAGAAACGCCACTGCCAAAGGACACAACACATCAGCATCCCCGCGGGTGATGTTTCTGAAGGTAGGGAACGCCAACACCAGTGACGCTCTTTTCCGTGAAAAAATAATCGTGGTGCTATGTAAGTAAATTTGTTGTGCAATGTAGTGATCGCCGTGTTTAATGCAAAAATGCGTGCAAATAGAACCGCTTATATATTATCGTGTGGGCCCATTAGGCGGATGGTCTTATAAGGCCGATTAAATCATCATCACTTTGTACTATATACATATATACTATGGAAAGATAAACACGCACAACACTGCTGCAGGATTTACTGTACACGTTATCGTTCATCTTTTATAGTCTTTGGTTTTACCTTGTACTATACTAGGATATCTTGTTTCTATTCCTAGCTATTAGTTCTTTTTACTTTCTAATCTAAGGCTTAATATTACTTTAATATTATAGCCATTAGTGCTTTCTAGCCGTTAGAAGTGCTGCCTGAATGGCCCTTTTATTTCTATAAATAGTTGTAATAATGGTGAAGTTTAACTAAGCAATAAACTCCTTTATTTGCTATCTTCTCTAAATTCTATATGGTATCGGAGCCAGTTCTCTCATCTCTTCTTAAAATCTTCTCTCTCTCTCTCTTTCAAAATTTGAAAATGTCGGAAACTCGTCTGAACTCCAAAGAAGTTCTCACATCTTCCAACTGCTCCAGTGGACTCGATTTAGAGCATCCAAGCCTACAAATTACCTCTCGCTAAGTTCAATGGGTCTAACTATGTATAATGGGCAAAGAGCCGTAAAAATCTTTGAAATCGGAAGAAGCAAGATGGGGTACTTGACTCGATCAAAGAAGATGCCGAGTGAAGAAGATGTCGATGCCTTCTTCACACGGGAAACAGAGAATGCCACCGCCATGTCATGGCCGATTAATTCCATGGTTGATGATATAGTAATAACCATCTGCTTGCCTTTATCGCCAAAGAAATCTGGGATTCTCGGGACATTTCTACTCAAACAAGGGTAATTTTGCCCAGTGCTTTTGGGGTGAAATCTACAATTAAAACCGTAAACAAGGCTCTCTCGATGTGACTAGATACTTTAGTGCCTTAACTAAACTTTGGCAAGAATATGATCACTTGATCACAAGTGACATGCACTCATCGATGTTTCTAACCTTTCAAACTCTACTTGAAAAGGAAAGAGTTTTTGAATTTTTGGGAGGTCTTGATCCATCTTTTGAGGTCGCTAGTGGAAAGAGTTCTTTCCCAAGTGCCTTTACCAAATACTATGAGGCCTTTGCCTACATCGTAAATGAAGAAAGTAGAAAGGAGTGATGGGTAGCCATCCTACTCCTCTTGAGAACAATCGCCTTATCACTCAAAGTTCAAAATGCCATGTTTGGCAAGAAAAAGACTCGATCAAAGGACTCATGTTGGTGTGTGATCATTGTAAGAAAAAGGGGCACAATAAAGAAAATTGTTGGCGCTATATGGAAAACCTCCTAGAGCTCACCAACAAAGAAATCCACCTGTAATGATCGTAAACAAGCTTATACTTCTACATCTCAACCTTTTTCTAAGGAGCAAATGGATATTCTCAACCAACTCTTTGGAAGGAAGGAAGAGTCGATGCAAATCCATACCTCTACTAAAGGGAGTAGCTCATGAAGGTACTCGTCCCTGATTGTGGATTCTCGTGCATCCAACCACATGACAGGGACTACACTCTTTTTCTACTTATCACCCTTCTAATGGGCAAAGACAAAGTTAAAATTGCCGATGGAACAGCTTTCATCATGTCGAAAAGTGGAGGATCCAAATATCTAAGGATATATGGCTTGAATCATTCCTCCATGTTCCAAACCTTACTTGTAACTTGCTATCCATCAGCAAATTTACCACTAACACTTATAGCATTGCTAATTTCTACCCTACTCACTGTGAATTTCAGGAGCTGGGATCAGGAGTGAAGATTGGCAGTGCTGAACTTGATGAGGGTCTCTATTATTTCACCTACCAACCTTCTAGTTCTGTGTATAAAGCTGTGGGTACAGATAATGACATCCTTTTGTGGCACCAAAGACTAGGGCATCCTAATTTTGCTTATTTGAAGATGCTTTTCCTAGATTATTTTGTAACAAGGATCCTAAGTTTTTAAATGTGAAGTGTGTGAGCTCTCCAAACACACACGCTCGCTTTTAAAACCTAGGCCTTATAGAGTTCTTCTCCTTTTCATTAGTACATAGTGATGTTTGGGGTCCTTCAAAGGTTCCAAACCTTAGTTGTAATAGATGGTTATTAACTTTGATTGATGACCACACAAGGTTGTGTTGGGTGTTTTTGATGAAACAAAAGTCTGATGTGCCTTCTATTTTCAAAAATTTTGTATCTATGGTTGAAAATCAATTTCAAACTTGTATAAAGATCCTAAGATCTCGACAATGGCAATCGAATATCTAAACTCGTGTTAACTCCTCTGCTCGAGAAAGGTATCAGGCATCAAACTTCATGCACAAATACCCCCAACAGTAATGGAGTTGCAGAGAGGAAGAACAGCACTTGTTGATGTTGCCAGGGCTCTTTATTTCAAATGAATCTCCCTAAATCCTATCGGGGAGATGTCGCTTTAATCACCGCTTTTTTGATCAACAGTAATGCCATCTAGAATCCTTAATTTTAAAACCCCTTACAAATGTTCAAAGACTTGTATCCTGAATCTCAGCTGGTATCCTCTATACCACTGAAAATTTTTGGATGTGTAGCCTTTGTTCATAATCTTTCCCCAGTAAGGGGTAAGTTGGATCCTAGAGCTATAAAAACCGTTTTTATTGGCTATTCTTCAACAAAAAAAGGGTATAAGTGTTTTGATCCTATAAAAAGGAAGGTCTACACTACTTTTGATGTTACCTTTTTTGAAGACATTCCTTATTTTCCTAAGGACTCTATGACCACTTGTGATTATGATTCTTTCTGGGAAGTGGAGGGCACCTTCCCCATTGCCTGTAACTCGAGTTAGAGAGCCTCAGAATCACCAGGGAAGTAAGTCCAGAGCCTAATAAGGAAATACCTAGGGAGCCTGTACAGAAGGATGTCATCATTTATACTAGGAAAGGAAGAATGCAATCTTCCAAATCAAGTTCAGTACCTGTCCCTCTCACTGATCCTACTCCTGCCCTCTATGGAAAGTGAAATGATTACCGATGAAGACAATTTGATTGTGATAATGAATCATCTCGAGGAGATCTCCACCCTCCCAGATGAAAGTACCAATGATCATCAAGTGCCTATTCCTATTGCCCTCAGAAAAGGGGTCAGGGAGTGCACTAAACATCCTGTAGAGAGATTTGTCTCCTATGCTGCTCTAAAAGAACCTTACAAAGCTTTTTTGACTAATTTGAATGATGTTGTTATCCCTAGAACATCACTCGTGCTCTTGCAAATCCTAATTGGAGAGTCATTGCTTATGATGAACTTAAGGCTCTCGTGAAGAACAACACCGGGAAAAGGTCACCAGAATTCAAAGGGACTAAAATGGTTGGATCAAAATGGGTTTTTTGTGCTAAATATAAGTCCTGATGGATCATGACAAAGCTAAAGGCCGACTTGTTGCTGTGGGTTTTACACAAACTCCTCGCATTGATTTCACAGAGACTTTTGCTCTTGTAGCAAAGTTAAATATCGTGGAAGATCCTTCATCCCTAGCCTCTGTTAACAAGTGGCCTCTTTACCAGCTTGGATGTGAGAAATGATTTTTGAATGGTGATCTCAAAGAGGAAGTGTTTATGTATCCACCTCCTGGATTTGAACATGAGTTTATAAAATCAAGCCTCGCAAACCGTTAAAATCCTTATATGGATTAAAACAAATACCAAGGGCCTGGTTTGCTAAGTTCTCCAATATTATAAAAGGGGTGGCTACACTCATGCTCAACTGATCATACCCTATTTTACAAGCATTTGAAGGGAGGGGGAGTTGTTATCCTCCTTGTTTATGTAGATGATATAATCATCACTGGTAGTGATGATAGAGAAATTGAAATTCTAAAAGTTTATATTAAATCTCGCTTTGATATCAAGGACCTTGGTCAACTTAGATATTTTCTTGGTATGGAAATTTCTAGGTCTAACCAAGGCATCCTTGTTAACCAAAGAAAATACACCCTAGATTTGCTAAGTGACTATGGCATGTTAGGGTGTAAACCTTCTTATACTCCTATTGACAACTCGTTGCTCTTACCAATGCAGATGACACCGATCCGTTGACAAAGAGGGTACCAAAGGTTGGTGGGAAGGTCGATCTACCTAGCCCATACAAGGCCCGACATCTCCTTTGTCGTCACCAAATCAGCCAATTCATGCACAGACTGAAAATGCATCGGAAGGTCGCTTTCAGAGTCCTACAATTCTAAAAGAGAATCCTCGAAAGGGCATTCTTTTCAAGTCGATTCTAAAATGACAATTGAAGGGTATGTTGATGCCGATTAAGGTGTTCAAAAGTTGATAAGATCCACTTCAGTGATGGTGCATCTTCATTGGGGATAACCTTATTTCATGGAGAAGTAAGAAACAAGTCGTGGTTTCTGAAGCGCAGAGTCGAAATTTTAGAGTCATTGCTCTTGCTATCTGTGAGCTTCTTTGGATAAGGAGAGTACTAAGAGAGCTCAAACAAAGCATTATTCAACCTATGAAGCTCTATAGTGACAGCAAATCTGCTATTGATATTGCTAATAATCCTATACAGGTTTCATAGACAAACATTTCATCAGAGAAAAACTGGATGATGGAAGTATCTGTTTAACCTATGTTCCAACTAAGAAGCAAGTTGCTGATGTTTTTACCAAAGGACTTCCTCGGGCTGCCTTTCAGTTTTGTGTTAGCAAGCTTGGTCTCATTGATATCTTCCAACCAAGCTTGAGGGGGAGTATGGAAAGATAAACACTGTCAACACTGTTGCAGGATTTACTGTACACGTTACTGTTCATCTTTTTATAGTCTTTGGTTTTACCTTGTACTATACTAGGATATCTTGTTTCTATTCCTAGCTATTAGTTCTTTTTACTTTCTAATCTAAGGCTTAATATTCTTTTAATATTATAGCCGTTAGTGCTTTCTAGCCGTTAGAAGTGCTGCCTGAATGGCCCTTTTATTTCTATAAATAGTTGTAATAATGGTGAAGTTTAACTAAGCAATAAACTCCCTTTTATTTGCTATCTTCTCTTAAATTCTATAACATACTACTCCGTCCCATAATATAAGGCCTTTTAGGCTTTTTACGTTTGTCCCATATGAAAGAATTCAGATAAGGAAGAGAGAAAAAGAATCTTCTTATTACTTACAAGACTACAGGAAAATGGTTTAAATAGTAAACCATGGAAACGAAGAGACATACAGCAGATGTTAAGGTGGCTGGCATAAAGACTATTGTCTGAACTACTAACTACCAGCTAAGCAGATTTGTATCCTAGTGGTAAAAGGTTCTAACGTATCAACGTAGACTTGAAGACAAATAAATTACATAATTATTTTATAGGCAGATATTCTTCTAATATTCTTACACCACATTAGAAGGCACTCTCACTAAACAATGCAATATTAAATGCATTGTTTCCACTTTTAAACAAAACAATGCTATATTATAAGGCACTCTCAGAAAACAAAACAAGGTCTTAAAATGTTGAAAAGTGATTTTATTTATGAGGTTTCTTAATCTGAAAAGACTTATTGTGTGGGACGGAGGTATTATATCTACTTTGTACCCCCTCCGTCCTAAAATATAAGGCCTTTTAGCTTTTTGGTTTTGTTCCACAATAAGACGATTTAGAATACAAATGGTGCATTTATTGCATTTTTTCTTCTTCTACCCTTAATGTATCAGCAATTTTCATTATTTTATGACTATTGCATTAATGATAGCCAAAGGGTATTTCAGACTTTTTGTAACTAAAATTTAGGACCTTCTTCCACTTTCTTATACAGTGTGAGAAAAGCCAAAAGGTGTTATATTACAGATCGGTGGAGTACACATAATGTGACAAGATTAATGAAATACATCATTCTTTCTCTAACTTGGAAGCTGAGCAAGTGATCATGCAATTAACATCTCAGTTCCATTTTCATCCCATTTGTGTTAGTCTTGTTTCTATTTTTGCCTAATCGGTACCAAAAGACCTATTTCAATGTTTTCTTTGGTTAAAAGTGTCGATTGTGTTTTTGCCTCAATACCCCTCTTATTAAACGAATGAATACAATTTAAAGTATTTAAGGTTTAGGAGGAAGATGGGGGTTTAGGGGGCTGGGGGACAAGTGGGGCTGAGGTTGGGGATAAGTTAGGCGTGTTGGGTGATTTTCTGGAAAAATGTTTTATGGTCTTTTTGATTTATTCAATTTTTTTATGTGTCTTAGTATAGGAATACAAGTTAGGGTTATTTTATTTTATGGTTTATAAATTGTCCTTTTTGCGAAGAAAAAGAATGAGGTTGAATTTTTTTTAACAAGGATACTATCTTCTTTCTTGCTCTTTGTATGCCCTCTATTTGGCTTTGTGCCTTGTTGGCCATGAATTTATAAAGCGAAAACCTAGATTAGAACGATAAAAGAGGGAACATGGATTTAGAATCCTTACCAAACTGTTGACAATCTACTGTTGAAACAACACCTTTTCTGTGTGAATCGCACAAGTACCGATTAGCTGTGAATTGGGGAAGAACGGTGGAGATTAGAGTAGATTTGTGTTGGAAAAAGTGCTTGTTCTCGAACTTTGCGGCTGAGGTTTCAAGTAATGACCTTATGGACCCATTTCAGGCATTCCAATGCCTTTTATAGCCATAGAAGAAGGTAGGTTCGCGGGCGCTGGTTAGCCTTTTGCAGGCATGACCTGTCCAAGCTCTCAAATAACAGAACAGTCCCTCGCTTTAATTTCCGGTCATTACAGTGTTGAACTTACCTTTCCAGCAACTTAAATTTTGATAATTTAACAATTATTGTGATCTTGAATGATACTTATCACATTTGTGGTTTATTCAGGGTTCGTTTTCATTATGGCCACCCAGATGTGTTTGATAGATTGTTTCACCTCACTAGAGGTGGAGTCAGCAAGGCATCCAAAACAATAAACCTAAGCGAGGACATATTCGCAGGTATTATCTCATATTGTTTCCTGCTAAGATATAAAATTTTAATTTACATTTCTGAACTGTTGGGGATTTTCAAACCCCACTCCTGCTTTGTTTAGTTGGAAAAAAAAACTGTTAATATTTCTGGGCTTATTAAATCTGCTACAACATGTTTATATTTGTCCACGTGTGTGACAAGTTCACATGCAACGAAGCGTGCTAAGATGTAATTGAAGAAATTACATATCTTCTTAACACTTCAAGTTTTTTGGCAAGTTAGTAATTAACATTTGCAACTGTACCTTACAACACATGCAAAGCTTCTTAACACTTCGAGTATTTTGGTAAGTTGGTAATTTAACATCTGCAACTGTACCTTACTACACATGCAAAGCTTATGCAAGGTGAATTCACCAAAGAACTGCCAACTGGAGTGTAGTAGTTATATTGTGAAATATGAAGTCTATTAGTTCTTCAATGATTTATGGCCGTTCTCCAGGTTTCAATTCTACACTACGTGGTGGCAATGTAACTCATCATGAATACATACAAGTGGGTAAGGGAAGGGATGTTGGCCTCAATCAGATCTCTAACTTTGAAGCAAAAATTGCCAACGGAATGGCGAGCAAGTAATGAGCCGTGATGTGTATAGACTTGGCCACAGATTTGACTTCTTCCGCATGCTATCTTGTTTCTTCACTACTGTTGGGTTCTATTTTACGACTTTGGTAAAAACAATTGATATTCGGTTTTCTTATGTTAGTGTTTTTTTTTCAAGTTGTTTCATCTTCATGTTTATGTTTCTGAAATACCATTTTGCAGGTAACTGTCATTATTGTGTATGTTTTCCTGTATGGTCGTCTCTATCTTGTCCTCAGCGGTCTTGAAGAAGGACTGAGTAATTATCCAGCGATTAAGCACAATAAATCCCTTCAAGTAGCTCTTGCTTCTCAATCTTTTGTGCAAATTGGGTTGCTGATGGCATTACCTATGATGATGGAGATTGGCCTTGAACGTGGTTTCCGCAATGCGCTAACTGATTTTGTGCTGATGCAACTACAACTAGCGCCTGTTTTTTTCACATTTTCTCTTGGCACAAGGACCCATTATTTTGGAAGAACCTTGCTTCATGGTGGTGCTCGATATAGAGGCACGGGTCGTGGATTTGTTGTGTTTCATGCCAAGTTTGCCGACAACTATAGGTTGTATTCAAGGAGCCATTTTGTGAAAGGAATTGAGCTGATGATTCTGCTTCTTGTCTACCACATATTTGGCAAAGCATCTAGAGGTGCTGTAGCATATATAATGATAAACGTATCAATCTGGTTTCTTGTCGGAACCTGGCTTTTTGCCCCCTTCCTCTTCAATCCATCTGGATTTGAGTGGCAAAAGATTGTTGATGATTGGACTGATTGGAATAAATGGATACAAAACCATGGGGGATTGGTGTGTCACCGGACAAGAGCTGGGAATCTTGGTGGGAGAAAGAGAACGAGCATCTTCAACATTCTGGGAGACGCGTATCATTGTTGAGATTTTGCTGTCCCTCCGCTTTTTCATCTATCAGTATGGTCTCATATATCACCTGAGTATAACAGACAAAACACAAAGCGTTCTGGTACGCATGTAGTAAATGGTCACAAGTCCTGTTTTACATCTTCTTTCCTTTTCTTAAATTTGAGTTTCTTTCGCCACCATTAATTTGTGGTTCCCTTTCCAGGTTTATGGTTTATCATGGATAGTCATCATTGTAGTATTGCTTTTAATGAAGGTGAGTTTTGACAATTTTCTTACATTGTTTTGTTGATTTCGAGTTTCTTAATTTTCTAAAACGTGTTGAAATAATTATACCTTTCTTACACTCGTGGAAAAAAAATTGATTCTTTTAATTGCATGCGTAAACTTGAAGATTGTTATAAAAAATCAACTTGCTTTCGATCTCTGATAATTAAAACAACTAAAATGTGCAGGCTATGTCGGTTGGACGAAAAAGACTGAGCGCTGATTTTCAGCTGTGGTTTCGACTGATAGAAGGCTTCGTCTTCATTTCCTTTTTGTCTATACTCATTATCTTGATAGCTCTTCCTCACTTAACTTTTCGAGATATTATCGTTTGTATCCTTGCATTTATGCCTACTGGATGGGGATTGATCTTGGTGAGTTTGATTCTTCCTTTTTTTTTTTTTTTTTTTTTTTTTTTTTTTTTTTTTCCTATTCTGTCTGTAGTGTGGCACTGGCATTCTCTGTTAAGTTACTTTACGTGACGAAGTGTGAGGTGAGTATCCTTCGTCACGTAAAGTAGTACTAGTATTTTACATACTTTGACACAGACAATGCCAAATGAAGTGTCTCTACCTAGCTATACGTTAATGATGCAAATTAAAGCAGACGAAATTTTTATTACTTTGGGTTCGGTTCACGCTCCTAACTGTTTTTCTGCTTGTTTACTTCACTTTGCTCCTCCCACCTGCACTTACTTTTGGCAATTATATAATTAATCAGATATCACAAGCCCTAAAGCCGTGGGTTAAAATGGCGGGTATATGGGGATCGGTAAGGACACTTGCGCGTGTGGTTATGAAATCCTAATGGGGTTGCTGCTATTCACTCCGGTTGCTTTCTTGGCTTGGTTCCCATTTGTTTCTGAGTTCCAAACGCGTATGCTGTTCAACCAAGCATTTAGCAGAGGTCTGCAGATTTCACGTATTCTTGGTGGACCAAAGCAGGATCGCTCCTCCAGCAACAAAGAGTAATTAATGATGAATGTTCCATAATATATATATATATATATATATATATATATATATATATATATATATATATATATATATATATATATATATATATATATATATATATATATTTATTTATGTATGTATGTAAGAATGTCCATTTGGATTTTCAAGCTCAAACTTGGAGCACTAGAACCTTTTCTGATAATATTCTGTACAGGTTTGGACGTTGATCACTTAAAATGGGATGGGAGTATGGTGTGTTGTAAATATCATGTCTTTTATGTACTAGATTTTTTTGTAGACCGTAAGCTTCTTTTAGCTTTAACTACGCAAATTTGTAACCGTGCAAAACGCCCCAGCGTTTAATATAAATACAGGAATAATTATTATTATTATTTATTTTTTCTTTTAGTGCGAGGTTATTAAATTTAGGCTGTTTCATCCGTTATGACAGAATTGTTGTGACGATAGCTAGTTTTACTCTTTTCAAATAGTCTCTCTGCATATATATATATATATATATATTTTTTTTTTTTTCCCACACAAGACACCATTCTGATCCAATATGAGTCAGAACGTGGTTGAATATTTTGACTTAATTTGAGTCAGAAGTTGAGTATTTTCAACACTCGATATCAGTTTGAAAACCAAATTTCATATAGTCTGACTCAAATTTTGGCGGAAAATATTTACAGCCTAAATTTGAGTCGTAATAAGTAAACGCGAAAAAATAATAATTTAAAGGGCAAAATCGAAAAAAAAAAAAAAAAAACATTTATGTGTGCTAGGACATTTGTTGTGTGAAAAGATTAATTGTTTTTTTCCCGGTTTCTATTGGTGCCTGTAAATTGCTTGTGACAGCCTTTTTCTCAGGGTTTTTTATGTGTGGCTTGACATCACCAATATTACTTCATTTTAGGAACGTCAGTATCAGTGATAGTAGGATCATCACTGCTACAGACATTCATTAAGTATAAGAAACGTCAATCTCACTGACGTTATTCACTATTGCTACATTATGTATATAAAAAACGTCATTGTTGGTAATTGTTAACATGTATAATGTGGATAAAGGAATGTTGGATGCAAGTAGGATGTGAACACACTTTTGGTATCATATATTCAGAACTGAATCATTCACCTGAACATAAACATACGTGAAGAGAATCAACGGTAGAGATTTCAGGTGTGAATACTTCAGACCTGAAGACTTAGATGAGTAATTTCAATTGAGAACACGATGCTGAAGAAAACTCATGTACTTTCTGTTATAACCGCTTGTGACTACTTTTAACCGACTTATGAGGAGCGTCATCTATAAATACTCCATGAACAACAACATATAACTTGATCATTTTGCTGACTATGAGAATTCGTATTTTATTTTGTCTTGTAGTTTCAATTTCATCAATTTCAACATGGTCAGAGTGTTTTGTGCGCTAATTCTGATGTTTTCAAGAAGAAATTCGAGATTTTTCTTCGAAATTCTATAGTTTCTTAAAATCTTGACTCTTCTATGAAGTATTATGTAGTTTTTTTCTTGTACATCTAGTTTTTTATCGAGTTTTCAGGGATTTCCTTTGATAATTCTTGTTAGCCATAGCAGTGAAGAAGCAAGAATTGAGTCCCTCCAGTCCCTTTTATCTTCATCCCAATGAAAATCCTTCATTGGAGTTAATTCGGGCATTATGAATGGTAACAACTATCGACCATGGAAGTTGTCATTGGAAATGGCTTTATTCACAAAAAACAAGTATGGGTTTGTCGATTGTACAATCAAGAAACCAAAAGTAAGTTCTGCCGACTTCCAAGCATCGAGGCAATGTGATACGATGGTGAGGACATGGATATTGAATTGTAGAGAGACATTATTTCTCGTGAGTTTGCTTTGTGGTTTAGAATGACAAGTTGTATGAAGAATCTTCTTGGTCGTTTTCCAAAGGTTGATGCCTTCTGTGTTTTCGATATTCTTGAGGAAATAATCTCCTTGAAACAAGGGTCTGATTTTGTGAATCAATATTTTACGAGGCTAATGACCCTCAGAGAGGAAATCAAGATCGTCAGGCCAACTTTCTCATGTACCTATGAACCTGATCGCACATCAAAAGACACTAGTACTAGTAAGAGAACTAGGTCAATTGTGGTATAGCACATGTGAGCGAGGGTCGTATCCCACTAAGACAAAGACTGCAAATAAATAACCTAAGGTCTAGCACATAGAAAGGTGGTATTGGACCAATAGTCACAATAGAGGTCCTTACTCTAACAAGTCTCTAGGACCCAAAAATGAAAGCAATTCAAGTCGATAATTTGTGAGATTTGAGCTAATCAGATCGTGAATCAGTTAACCTCCCTCATTCTAGTAGTAGTAAAAGTAACCTCTGTGTTTTTATATGCACCTAATTTAATTTATATTAATGGTTACACTCCCTTGATATTTCGAACAACTCCGTAAACGGAATGAAGATCGAACTTGTTAGCCAAAAGACCTATCGTGAACAGACTCAGCCTAAGTAGCAAACATGCATTAACGGAATGTATGGAAGTGCCTTATCCGACCTAGGAGAATGATCCAACATTAAATCCTATGGATAAAAAAACCTCACTAAGGCACCTATCGTGAATGCACTCGATGAACCTATAGTGATGATCTAAATACCTTCGTCCTAACTACTCCATCACCGTGAACGGGTCATTTGGAAGAACCTACGATATCATCACTAGAGTTAATTACTCTATACACACATAGAAATAAACCAAATATACATAATTAACCAAACAAGAAAGACCATAGAAGTCGGGTCTGTCGATACGTCAATGGCATGACTTGCCAATGTATCGACGACTCTTGGCTGAACCATGCTTTTCTACACCATCACACATCATTTATACTACATAGAATGGATTCGAATTTACTATTCATGATTCAATTAATTATTGCATAGATCATACATCGAATAAAATAACAAGTAACACTTGTTATCATAGTATGTGCATAATTCATGGACAAAAGATACGTTGAATACCTCAAACAATCAACCATCACCAAGTTCACAAACTTCATTTGCCATAGCCTTGTACTCACCATCTAATGAACTTCTTGCTATAGTGGTTTATTTTCTTTGCTTTCCGAGAGATGGGGGCATCTCCTAGAAACATCATGTATCTTGATACTCGATTTTCTTGTTTCAGGCAACCACCACCCAATCAACATTTTCTAAAACCTTTTAGGACAAGATTATTCTCTCTTTGGAAAAAGATTCCTTGACCTAGATTGGCCTTCAAATATCTCAACAATCTATGTCTTTGCTTTATATGGTTTTTAGTAGGGGTGTCCAAAAACTGACTCCGCTGCTAAACTGCAAAAGCTATGTCTGGTCTTGTAAAGGTGAGGTAGATTAGCTTGCCCACTAAGGATCTATAGGCAATATTATCTTCCAAAAGTGGTGAATCACCATGTCAGTAGGTCTGCTTTGGATTCCATAGTGTCTTAGCGAGTTTAGCCTCAAAAATTCATATTCTTCTAGGAGGTTGTGTGCTTTCTTTGAGAAATGGATATGCCTGCAGGAGTTATAGCAGCTTCAATACCTAGGAAATAACTCAATTTTCCAAGATATTTAATAGTGAACTGCTAATGTAGGGCATCCTTGACTTTCTGAATCAACTAATCATTTGGGCTTGCTTCTATTTGCTATCTTCTCTTAAATTCTATATGGTATCGGAGCCAGGTTCTCTCATCTCTTCTTAAAATCTTCTCTCTCTCTCTCTCTGTTTTCAAAATTTGAAAAATGTCGGAAACTCAGTCTGGAACTCCAAAGAAGTTACATTACATCTTCCAACCGTTCCAGTGGACTCGGATTAGAGCATCCAAGCCTACAAATTACCTCTGCTAAGTTCAATGGGTCTAACTATAGACAATGGGCAGCAGCGGTAAAAATCTTTGAAACTGGAAGAAGCAAGATGGGGTACTTGACTGGATCAAAGAAGATGCCGAGTGAAGAAGATGCTGATGCCTTCTTCACATGGGAAACAGAGAATGCCACTGTCATGTCATGGCTGATTAATTCCATGGTTGATGATATAGGTAATAACCATCTGCTTTGCCTTTCTCGCCAAAGAAATCGGGATTACTCGGGACATTTCTACTCAAACAAGGGGTAATTTTGCCCAGGCTTTTGGGGTGAAATCTACAATTAGAAACCGTAAACAAGGCTCTCTCGATGTGACTAGATACTTTAGTGCCTTAACTAAACTTTGGCAAGAATATGATCAGTTGATCACATCAAGTGGACATGCACTTCTTGATGCTTCTAACCTTTCAAACTCTACTTGAAAAGGAAAGAGTTTTTGAATTTTTGGGAGGTCTTGATCCATCTTTTGAGGTCACTAGTGAAAGAGTTCTCATCCCAAGTGCCTTTACCAAATACTATGGAGGCCTTTGCCTACATCGTAAATGAAGAAAGTAGGAAAGGAGTGATGGGTAGCCATCCTACTCCTCTTGAGAACAATCTGCCCTTATCACTCAAAGTTCAAAAATGCCATGTTTGGCAAGAAAAGACCGATCAAAGGACTCACAGGTGTGTGATCATTGTAAGAAAAAGGGCACAATAAAGAAAATTGTTGGCAGTTACATGGAAAACCTCCTAGAGCTCAGCCAACAAAGAAATCCACTCCAGGGGCTGATCAGAAACAAGCTTATACTTCTACATCTCAACCTTTTTCTAAGGAGCAGCTGGATATTCTGAACCAACTCTTTGGAAGGAAGGAAGAGCTGATGCAGTCCCATACCTCTACTAGTGGAGTAGCTCATGAAGGTACTGTCCCTTGGATTGTGGATTCTGGTGCATCCAGCCACATGACAGGGGACTACACTCTTTTTTCTACTTATCACCCTTCTAATGGGCAGCACAAAGTTAAAATTGCTGATGGAACAGTTTCTACTGTTGCTGGAAAAGGGAGGATCCAAATATCTAAGGATATATGGCTTGAATCTGTCCTCCATGTTCCAAACCTTACTTGTAACTTGCTATCCATCAGCAAATTTACCACTAACACTTATAGCATTGCTAATTTCTACCCTACTCACTGTGAATTTCAGGAGCTGGGATCAGGAGTGAAGATTGGCAGTGCTGAACTTGATGAGGGTCTCTATTATTTCACCTACCAACCTTCTAGTTCTGTGTATAAAGCTGTGGGTACAGATAATGACATCCTTTTGTGGCACCAAAGACTAGGGCATCCTAATTTTGCTTATTTGAAGATGCTTTTTCCTAGATTATTTTGTAACAAGGATCCTAAGTTTTTTAAATGTGAAGTGTGTGAGCTCTCCAAACACACACGTTCTGTTTTTAAACCTAGGCCTTATAGGAGTTCTTCTCCTTTTTCATTAGTACATAGTGATGTTTGGGGTCCTTCAAAGGTTCCAAACCTTAGTTGTAATAGATGGTTATTAACTTTGATTGATGACCACACAAGGTTGTGTTGGGTGTTTTTGATGAAACAAAAGTCTGATGTGCCTTCTATTTTCAAAAATTTTGTATCTATGGTTGAAAATCAATTTCAAACTTGTATAAAGATCCTAAGATCTGACAATGGCACTGAATATCTAAACTCTGTGTTAACTCCTCTGTGCTCTGAGAAAGGTATTGTGCATCAAACTTCATGCACAAATACCCCCCAACAGAATGGAGTTGCAGAGAGGAAGAACAGGCACTTGTTAGATGTTGCCAGGGCTCTTTTATTTCAAATGAATCTCCCTAAATCCTATTGGGGAGATGCTGTTTTAACTGCTGCTTTTTTGATCAACAGAATGCCATCTAGAATCCTTAATTTTAAAACCCCCTTACAAATGTTCAAAGACTTGTATCCTGAATCTCAGCTGGTATCCTCTATACCACTGAAAATTTTTGGATGTGTAGCCTTTGTTCATAATCTTTCCCCAGTAAGGGGTAAGTTGGATCCTAGAGCTATAAAAATCGTTTTTATTGGCTATTCTTCAACAAAAAAAGGGTATAAGTGTTTTGATCCTATAAAAAGGAAGGTCTACACTACTTTTGATGTTACCTTTTTTGAAGACATTCCTTATTTTCCTAAGGACTCTATGACCACTTGTGATTATGATTCTTTCTGGGAAGTGGAGGGCACCTTCCCTGCTGTTCCAGAACCTGAGTTAGAGCCTGTAATCACCAGGGAAGTAAGTCCAGAGCCTAATAAGGAAATACCTAGGGAGCCTGTACAGAAGGATGTCATCATTTATACTAGGAAAGGAAGAATGCAATCTTCCAAATCAAGTTCAGTACCTGTCCCTCTCACTGATCCTACTCCTGCCCTTATGGAAAGTGAAATGATTACTGATGAAGACAGTCTTGATTGTGATAATGAATCATCTGAGGAGATCTCCAGTCCCCTCCAGGATGAAAGTACCAATGATCATCAAGTGCCTATTCCTATTGCCCTCAGAAAAGGGGTCAGGGAGTGCACTAAACATCCTGTAGAGAGATTTGTCTCCTATGCTGCTCTAAAAGAACCTTACAAAGCTTTTTTGACTAATTTGAATGATGTTGTTATCCCTAGGAACATCACTCAGGCTCTTGCAAATCCTAATTGGAGAGCTGCTGTTTATGATGAACTTAAGGCTCTCAGGAAGAACAACACCTGGGAAAAGGTCACTGTAACTAAAGGGACTAAAATGGTTGGATCAAAATGGGTTTTTGTGCTAAATATAAGTCTGATGGGATCATTGATGTGCTAAAGGCCGACTTGTTGCTAGGGGTTTTACACAAACTCCTGGCATTGATTTCACAGAGACTTTTGCTCTTGTAGCAAAGTTAAATACTGTGAAGATCCTTCTGTCCCTAGCCTCTGTTAACAAGTGGCCTCTTTACCAGTTGGATGTGAGAAATGATTTTTTGAATGGTGATCTCAAAGAGGAAGTGTTTATGTATCCACCTCCTGGATTTGAACATGAGTTTGGCAAAAATCAGGCCTGCAAACTGTTAAAATCCTTATATGGATTAAAACAGTCACCAAGGGCCTGGTTTGCTAAGTTCTCCAATATTATAAAAGGGGGTGGCTACACTCATGCTCAATCTGATCATACCCTGTTTTACAAGCATTTGAAGGGAGGGGGAGTTGTTATCCTCCTTGTTTATGTAGATGATATAATCATCACTGGTAGTGATGATAGAGAAATTGAAATTCTAAAAGTTTATATTAAATCTCAGTTTGATATCAAGGACCTTGGTCAACTTAGATATTTTCTTGGTATGGAAATTTCTAGGTCTAACCAAGGCATCCTTGTTAACCAAAGAAAATACACCCTAGATTTGCTAAGTGACTATGGCATGTTAGGGTGTAAACCTTCTTATACTCCTATTGACAACTCTGTTGCTCTTACCAATGCAGATGACACTGATCTGGTTGACAAAGAGGGGTACCAAAGGTTGGTGGGAAGGCTGATCTACCTAGCCCATACAAGGCCTGACATCTCCTTTGCTGTCAGTCAAATCAGCCAATTCATGCACAGACCTGGAAAAATGCATCAGAAGGCTGCTTTCAGAGTCCTACAATTCCTAAAAGAGAATCCTGGAAAGGGCATTCTTTTCAAGTCAGATTCTAAAATGACAATTGAAGGGTATGTTGATGCTGATTGGGCAGGTTCAAAAGTTGATAGAAGATCCACTTCAGGATGGTGCATCTTCATTGGGGATAACCTTATTTCATGGAGAAGTAAGAAACAAGCTGTGGTTTCTAGAAGCAGTGCAGAGTCAGAATTTAGAGCTGTTGCTCTTGCTATCTGTGAGCTTCTTTGGATAAGGAGAGTACTAAGAGAGCTCAAACAAAGCATTATTCAACCTATGAAGCTCTATAGTGACAGCAAATCTGCTATTGATATTGCTAATAATCCTATACTGTGTTTCATAGACAAACATTTCATCGAGAGAAAACTGGATGATGGAAGTATCTGCTTAACCTATGTTCCAACTAAGAAGCAAGTTCTTTGATGTTTTTACCAAAGGACTTCCTCGGCCGCTTTTTTGAGGTTTGTGTTAGCAAGCTTGGTCTCATTGATATCTTCCAACCAAGCTTGAGGGGAGTATGGAAAGATAAACACCGCCAACACATCATTTGCAGGATTTCTTGTACACGTTCTTGTTCATCTTTTATAGTCTTTGGTTTTACCTTGTACTATACTAGGATATCTTGTTTCTATTCCTAGCTATTAGTTCTTTTACTTTCTAATCTAAGGCTTAATATTCTTTTAATATTATAGCCGTTAGTGCTTTCTAGCCGTTAGAAGTCTCACTGAATGGCCCTTTTATTTCTATAAATAGTTGTAATAATGGTGAAGTTTAACTAAGCAATAAACTCCTTTTATTTGCTATCTTCTCTTAAATTCTATAACATACTACTCCGTCCCATAATATAAGGCCTTTTAGGCTTTTTACGTTTGTCCCATATGAAAGAATTCGGATAAGGAAGAGAGAAAAGAATCTTCTTATTACTTACAAGACTACAGGAAAATGGTTTAAATAGTAAACCATGGAAACGAAGAGACATACAAAGCAGAGGAAGGTGGTGGTCGGGCATAAAGACTATTGTCCGAACTACTAACTACCAAATAAGCGATTTGTATCCTAGTGGTAAAAGGTTCTAACGTATCAACGTAGACTTGAAGACAAATAAATTACATAATTATTTTATAGGCGAGATATTCTTCTAATATTCTTACACCACATTAGAAGGCACTCTCACTAAACAATGCAATATTAAATGCATTGTTTCCACTTTTAAACAAAACAATGCTATATTATAAGGCACTCTCGAGAAAACAAAACAAGGTCTTAAAATGTTGAAAAGTGATTTTATTTATGAGGTTTCTTAATCTGAAAAGACTTATTGTGTGGGACGGAGGTATTATATCTACTTTGTACCCCTCCGTCCCTAAAATATAAAGCGCTTTTAGCCTTTTTTGGTTTTGTTCCACAATAAGACGATTTAGAATACAAATGGTGCATTTATTGCATTTTTTCTTCTTCTACCCTTAATGTATCAAAAATTTTCATTATTTTATGACTATTGCATTAATGATAATGAAAGGGTTTTTTCGACTTTTGTAACTAAAATTTAGGACCTTCTTCCACTTTCTTATACAGTGTGAGAAAAGCCAAAAGGTGTTATATTACAGGATCGGGTGGAGTACACATAATGTGACAAGATTAATGAAATACATCATTCTTTCTCTAACTTGGAAGCTGAGCAAGTGATCATGCAATTAACATCTCAGTTCCATTTTCATCCCATTTGTGTTAGTCTTGTTTCTATTTTTGCCTAATCGGTACCAAAAGACCTATTTCAATGTTTTCTTTGGTTAAAAGTGTCGATTGTGTTTTTGCCTCAATACCCCTCTTATTAAACGAATGAATACAATTTAAAGTATTTAAGGTTTAGGAGGAAGATGGGGGGTTTAGGGGCTGGGGACAAGTGGGGCTGAGGTTGGGGATAAGTTAGGCGTGTTGGGTGATTTTCTGGAAAAATGTTTTATGGTCTTTTTGATTTATTCAATTTTTTTATGTGTCTTAGTATAGGAATACAAGTTAGGGTTATTTTATTTTATGGTTTATAAATTGTCCTTTTTGCGAAGAAAAAGAATGAGGTTGAATTTTTTTTAACAAGGATACTATCTTCTTTCTTGCTCTTTGTATGCCCTCTATTTGGCTTTGTGCCTTGTTGGCCATGAATTTATAAAGCGAAAACCTAGATTAGAACGATAAAAGAGGGAACATGGATTTAGAATCCTTACCAAACTGTTGACAATCTACTGTTGAAACAACACCTTTTCTGTGTGAATCGCACAAGTACCGATTAGCTGTGAATTGGGGAAGAACGGTGGAGATTAGAGTAGATTTGTGTTGGAAAAAGTGCTTGTTCTCGAACTTTGCGGCTGAGGTTTCAAGTAATGACCTTATGGACCCATTTCAGGCATTCCAATGCCTTTTATAGCCATAGAAGAAGGTAGGTTCGCGGGCGCTGGTTAGCCTTTTGCAGGCATGACCTGTCCAAGCTCCGAAATAACAGAACAGTCCCTCGTTTTAATTTCCGGGTCATTACAGTGTTGAACTTACCTTTCCAGCAACTTAAATTTTTGATAATTTAACAATTATTGTGATCTTGAATGATACTTATCACATTTGTGGTTTATTCAGGGTTCGTTTTCATTATGGCCACCCAGATGTGTTTGATAGATTGTTTCACCTCACTAGAGGTGGAGTCAGCAAGGCATCCAAAACAATAAACCTAAGCGAGGACATATTCGCAGGTATTATCTCATATTGTTTCCCGCTAAGATATAAAATTTTAATTTACATTTCTGAACAGTTGGGGATTTTCAAACCCCACTCCTGCTTTGTTTAGTTGGAAAAAAAAAACTGTTAATATTTCTGGGCTTATTAAATCTGCTACAACATGTTTATATTTGTCCACGTGTGTGACAAGTTCACATGCAACGAAGCGTGCTAAGATGTAATTGAAGAAATTACATATCTTCTTAACACTTCAAGTTTTTTGGTAAGTTAGTAATTAACATTTGCAACTGTACCTTACAACACATGCAAAGCTTCTTAACACTTCGAGTATTTTGGTAAGTTGGTAATTTAACATCTGCAACTGTACCTTACTACACATGCAAAGCTTATGCAAGGTGAATTCACCAAAGAACTGCCAACTGGAGTGTAGTAGTTATATTGTGAAATATGAAGTCTATTAGTTCTTCAATGATTTATGGCCGTTCTCCAGGTTTCAATTCTACACTACGTGGTGGCAATGTAACTCATCATGAATACATACAAGTGGGTAAGGGAAGGGATGTTGGCCTCAATCAGATCTCTAACTTTGAAGCAAAAATTGCCAACGGGAATGGCGAGCAAGTAATGAGCCGTGATGTGTATAGACTTGGCCACAGATTTGACTTCTTCCGCATGCTATCTTGTTTCTTCACTACTGTTGGGTTCTATTTTACGACTTTGGTAAAAAAACAATTGATATTCGGTTTTCTTATGTTAGTGTTTTTTTTTCCAAGTTGTTTCATCTTCATGTTTATGTTTCTGAAATACCATTTTGCAGGTAACTGTCATTATTGTGTATGTTTTCCTGTATGGTCGTCTCTATCTTGTCCTCAGCGGTCTTGAAGAAGGACTGAGTAATTATCCAGCGATTAAGCACAATAAATCCCTTCAAGTAGCTCTTGCTTCTCAATCTTTTGTGCAAATTGGGTTGCTGATGGCATTACCTATGATGATGGAGATTGGCCTTGAACGTGGTTTCCGCAATGCGCTAACTGATTTTGTGCTGATGCAACTACAACTAGCGCCTGTTTTTTTCACATTTTCTCTTGGCACAAGGACCCATTATTTTGGAAGAACCTTGCTTCATGGTGGTGCTCGATATAGAGGCACGGGTCGTGGATTTGTTGTGTTTCATGCCAAGTTTGCCGACAACTATAGGTTGTATTCAAGGAGCCATTTTGTGAAAGGAATTGAGCTGATGATTCTGCTTCTTGTCTACCACATATTTGGCAAAGCATCTAGAGGTGCTGTAGCATATATAATGATAAACGTATCAATCTGGTTTCTTGTCGGAACCTGGCTTTTTGCCCCCTTCCTCTTCAATCCATCTGGATTTGAGTGGCAAAAGATTGTTGATGATTGGACTGATTGGAATAAATGGATACAAAACCATGGGGGAATTGGTGTGTCACCGGACAAGAGCTGGGAATCTTGGTGGGAGAAAGAGAACGAGCATCTTCAACATTCTGGGAGACGCGGTATCATTGTTGAAATTTTGCTGTCCCTCCGTTTTTTCATCTATCAGTATGGTCTCATATATCACCTGAGTATAACAGACAAAACACAAAGCGTTCTGGTACGCATGTAGTAAATGATCACAAGTCCTGTTTTACATCTTTCCTTTTCTTAAATTTGAGTTTCTTTCGCCACCATTAATTTGTGGTTCCCTTTCCAGGTTTATGGTTTATCATGGATAGTCATCATTGTAGTATTGCTTTTAATGAAGGTGAGTTTTGACAATTTTCTTACATTGTTTTGTTGATTTCGAGGTTCTTAATTTTCTAAAACGTGTTGAAATAATTATACCTTTCTTACACTCGTGGGAAAAAAATTGATTCTTTTAATTGCATGCGTAGACTTGAAGATTGATATAAAAAATCCACTTGCTTTCGATCTCTGATAATTAAAACAACTAAAATGTGCAGGCTATGTCGGTTGGACGAAAAAGACTGAGCGCTGATTTTCAGCTGTGGTTTCGACTGATAGAAGGCTTCGTCTTCATTTCCTTTTTGTCTATACTCATTATCTTGATAGCTCTTCCTCACTTGACTTTTCGAGATATTATCGTTTGTATCCTTGCATTTATGCCTACTGGATGGGGATTGATCTTGGTGAGTATGATTCTTCCTTTTTTTTTTTTTTGCTTCCTATTCTGTCTGTAGTGTGGCACTGGCATTCTCTGTTAAGTTACTTTACGTGTGAGGTGAGTATCCTTTGTCACGTAAAGTAGTACTAGTATTTTACATACTTTGACACAGACAATGCCAAATGAAGTGTCTCTACCTAGCTATACGTTAATGATGCAAATTAAAGCAGACGAGATTTTTATTACTTCGGGTTCGGTTCACGCTCCTAACTGTTTTTCTGCTTGTTTACTTCACTTTGCTCCTCCCACCTGCACTTACTTTTGGCAATTATATAATTAATCAGATATCACAAGCCCTAAAGCCGTGGGTTAAAATGGCGGGTATATGGGGATCGGTAAGGACACTTGCGTGTGGTTATGAAATCCTAATGGGGTTGCTGCTATTCACTCCGGTTGCTTTCTTGGCTTGGTTCCCATTTGTTTCTGAGTTCCAAACGCGTATGCTGTTCAACCAAGCATTTAGCAGAGGTCTGCAGATTTCACGTATTCTTGGTGGACCAAAGCAGGATCGCTCCTCCAGCAGCAAAGAGTAATTAATGATGAATGTTCCATAATATATATATATATATATATATATATATATATATGTATGTATGTAAGAATGTCCATTTGGATTTTCAAGCTCAAACTTGGAGCACTAGAACCTTTTCTGATAATATTCTGTACAGGTTTGGACGTTGATCACTTAAAATGGGATGGGAGTATGGTGTGTTGTAAATATCATGTCTTTTATGTACTAGATTTTTTTGTAGACCGTAAGCTTCTTTTACCTTTAACTACGCAAATTTGTAACCGTGCAAAACGCCCCAGCGTTTAATATAAATGCACGAATTATTATTATTATTATTATTATTATTATTATTATTATTATTATTTATTTTTTCTTTTAGTGCTAGGTTATTAAATTTAGGCTGTTTCATCCGTTATGACAGAATTGTTGTGACGATAGCTAGTTTTACTCTTTTCAAATAGTCTCTGCATATTTAAAGAGGGTTTTTTTTTTTTTTTTCCCACAGACACCATTCGATCCGATCCAATACGAGCGTAACGCCACAATATTTTGACTTAATTTGAGTCGAAGTTGAGTATTTTCAACACTCGATATCGCTTGAAAACCAAATTTCATATAGTCGACTCAAATTTTGGCGGAAAATATTTACAGCCTAAATTTGAGTCGTAATAAGTAAACGCGAAAAAATAATAATTTAAAGGGCAAAATCGAAAAAAAAAAAAAAAAAAAAAAAACATTTATGTGTGCTAGGACATTTGTTGTGTGAAAAGATTAATTGTTTTTTCCCGTTTTCTATTGGTGCCTGTAAATTGCTTGTGACAGCCTTTTTCTCAGGGTTTTTATGTGTGGCTTGACATCACCAATATTACTTCATTTTAGGAGCGCCAGTATCGGTGATAGTAGGATCATCACCGCTGGCAGACATTCATTAAGTATAAGAAACGTCAATCTCACTGACGTTATTCACTATTGCTACATTATGTATATAAAAAACGTCATTGTTGGTAATTGTTAACATGTATAATGTGGATAAAGGAGTGTTGGATGCAAGTAGGATGTGAACACACTTTTGGTATCATATATTCAGAACTGAATCATTCACCTGAACATAAACATACGTGAAGAGAATCAACGGTAGAGATTTCAGGTGTGAATACTTCAGACCTGAAGACTTAGATGAGTAATTTCAATTGAGAACACGATGCTGAAGAAAACTCATGTACTTTCACATTATAACCGCTTGTGACTACTTTTAACCGACTTATGAGGAGCGTCATCTATAAATACTCCATGAACAACAACATATAACTTGATCATTTTGCTGACTATGAGAATTCGTATTTTATTTTGTCTTGTAGTTTCAATTTCATCAATTTCAACATGGTATCAGAGTGTTTTGTGCGCTAATTCTGATGTTTTCAAGAAGAAATTCGAGATTTTTCTTCGAAATTCTGTAGTTTCTTAAAATCTTGACTCTTCTATGAAGTATTATGTAGTTTTTTTCTTGTACATCTAGTTTTTTATCGAGTTTTCAGGGATTTCCTTTGATAATTCTTGTTAGCCATAGCAGTGAAGAAGCAAGAATTGAGTCCCTCCAGTCCCTTTTATCTTCATCCCAATGAAAATCCTTCTTTGGAGTTAATTCGGGCATTATGAATGGTAACAACTATCGACCATGGAAGTTGTCATTGGAAATGGCTTTATTCACAAAAAACAAGTATGGGTTTGTCGATTGTACAATCAAGAAACCAAAAGTAAGTTCTGCCGACTTCCAAGCATCGAGGCAATGTGATACGATGGTGAGGACATGGATATTGAATTCTGTAGAGAACATTATTTCTCAGAGTTTGCTGTGGTTTAGGAATGACAAGTTGTATAGAAGAATCTTACTGGTCGTTTTTCCAGTGTTGATGTCTTCAGGTTTTCTGATATTCTTGAGGAAATAATCTCCTTGAAACAAGGGTCTGATTTTGTGAATCAATATTTTACGAGGCTAATGACCCTCAGAGAGGAAATCAAGATCGCTAGGCCAACTTTCTCATGTACCTATGAACCTGATCGCACATCAAAAGACACTAGTACTAGTAAGAGAACTAGGTCAATTGTGGTATAGCACATGTGAGCGAGGGTCGTATCCCACTAAGACAAAGACTGCAAATAAATAACCTAAGGTCTAGCACATAGAAAGGTGGTATTGGACCAATAGTCACAATAGAGGTCCTTACTCTAACAAGTCTCTAGGACCCAAAATGAAAGCAATTCAAGTCGATAATTTGTGAGATTTGAGCTAATCGATCGTGAATCGCTTAACCTCCCTCATTCTAGTAGTAGTAAAAGTAACCTCTGTGTTTTTATATGCACCTAATTTAATTTATATTAATGGTTACACTCCCTTGATATTTAGAACAACTCCATAAACGGAACGAAGATCGAACTTGTTAGCCAAAAGACCTATCGTGAACAGACTCAGCCTAAGTAGCAAACATGCATTAACGGAATGTATGGAAGTGCCTTATCCGACCTAGGAGAATGATCCAACATTAAATCCTATGGATAAAAAAACCTCACTAAGGCACCTATCGTGAATGCACTCGATGAACCTATAGTGATGATCTAAATACCTTCGTCCTAACTACTCCATCACCGTGAACGGGTCATTTGGAAGAACCTACGATATCATCACTAGAGTTAATTACTCTATACACACATAGAAATAAACCAAATATACATAATTAACCAAACAAGAAAGACCATAGCAGTCGGGTCTGTCGATACGTCAATGGCATGACTTGCCAATGTATCGACGACTCTTGGCTGAACCATGCTTTTCTACACCATCACACATCATTTATACTACATAGAATGGATTCGAATTTACTATTCATGATTCAATTAATTATTGCATAGATCATACATCGAATAAAATAACAAGTAACACTTGTTATCATAGGTATGTGCATAATTCATGGACAAAAGATACGTTGAATACCTCAAACAATCAACCATCACTGAAGTTCACAAACTTCATTTGCCATAGCCTTGTACTCACCATCTAATGAACTTCTTGCTATAGTGGTTTATTTTCTTTGCTTTCCAGGAGATGGGGGCATCTCATAGAAACATCATTAATCTTGATACTGATTTTCTTGTTTCAGGGCAACCAACCCAATCACTGTTTTCTCTAAAACCTTTTAGGACAAGATTATTCTCTGCTGGAAAAAAGATTCCTTGACCTAGATTGGCCTTCAAATATCTCAACAGTCTATGTGCTGCCTTTATATGGTTTTTAGTAGGGGTGTCCAAAAACTGACTCAGCTGCTAAACTGCAAAAGCTATGTCTAGTCTTGTAAAGGTGAGGTAGATTAGCTTGCCCACTAAGGATCTATAGGCAATATTATCTTCCAAAAGTGGTGAATCACCATGCTGTAAGGTATGTTTGGATTCCATAGGTGTCTTAGCAGGTTTAGCCTCAAAAAATTCATATTCTTCTAGGAGGTTGTGTGCTTTCTTTGAGAAATGGATATGCCTGCAGGAGTTATAGCAGCTTCAATACCTAGGAAATAACTCAATTTTCCAAGATATTTAATAGTGAACTGCTAATGTAGGGCATCCTTGACTTTCTGAATCAACTAATCATTTGGGCTTGCTGCTATGATGTCATCTACATATACCAGCAAAGCAGTAAAAGATTGTCCTAGACCCTTTTGTGAATAATCTTTGGTCATTTTTAGACTGAAGAAAACCTTGTGCTTCCAAGGATTCAGGTAACTTGCAATTCCATTGTTAGTTGGCTTGCTTTAGACCATACAATGATTTTAATCTACATGCTTGATTTGGTTTGCTGCTGCACACCTTGGGGGTAATTGCATATATACTTCTTCATGTAAATCTGCATGTAAGAAGGCAGTGTTGACATCCATCTGATGTAGATGTCAATCGTTAGCTGCTACTGCTGCAAGTAAAGCCCTGACTGTAGTAATTTTGACAACAGGGGAAAAGGTTTCATGATAATCAATGCCATATGTCTGAGTGTAGCCTTTTGCCACTAGTTTGGCTTTGTATCTCTTTACTCAACCATTAGGATTATAGTTGATTCTGTACACACATTTGCACCCAATAAGCTTCTTGCCTGAGGGCAGATCAACTACTTCCCATGCATTAGTCTTTTGTAGAGCTTCAATCTCTTTTTGCATTGTTTCTTTCTACTCATCTTGCTTGATGGCTTGATTATAGGTCTTAGGTTCTTTAACAACATCAATAGCATTAATGAATCTGGCATACTCTACTGAAAGTTTTTCCAGATTCATGACCTCATTCAGCAGATGTGGGGTCTGCTGAATTGTGTGAGCACCACCTTGAAGGTTGGTGATTTCCTTATCCTTGTGGATATTCTTAAATGTGTAGGTTCAGGTGCCTGGCTAATTGGAGCATGCTCTTCATTAGATGCCTCAGTTGCAGCTGACCCGGTGTGTGGCTGCTCTGCTGACTCATTTCTGAGATCATGAAAATTGTCCATCACTGGTAATGGTACTGGCATGTTAGCAAGATATCTAGCCCTGCCTAATACCTGTTGAAACAAAGGAAAGTAAGTCTCACGAAATTGAGTATGATAGCACCCTTAGGGGTGTTTGAATTTCCAAGATAGACACAAGTCCAACACCTGGGATCAATTGAAATACTGTTGTCCATTCACAGTGTGTTGCCTCAAAAGACCCCAAATATCCACACGAACAAGATAAAAAAAAAAGCATTTACATTAGTTGTACTCAATGAAAAAGGATTTTCCTTTAGTTTTTGCATAGGACAAACATAACAAAGATCATGATTCAAAATATGACATCAGCAGAATGTGAACTAATGACTTGCAGTTTCTTATCTAGCAAGTGTCCTAGTCTGTAGTGCCATAAGAGGGCATCATCTACTCTATCAGATAATGTTTTATTTCTACAGCATTAACAGCAGAAAGTCTGATTGGCTGATCCATGACATATAGTCCTCTGTATAACTCAGCTGAACCAATCACTTTCTTGTTCTTGTCCTACAAAACACACTTATTATCGTGAGAAAACAATTTGCACTTTTGTGTGATTAATGAATGAAGGTAAGGACAAGAGATTATATTTAAAACTATGAATAGAAAACACATCATGTAGGACTAGCTGAGGGTTTACCCTTACTTGACCTATGGGTGTGACAGTGATATTGTTTATATTAGGTAATCCAATTTTTATACCAAAAGAAAGTTTGAGATTGCTTAATAGATCTGATGACCCTACAATGTGATCTGTGGCACCAGAGTCGAAAATCCATTGTATAGACCTTACTAAATTTAGATCACATGTCCCAGTAGAAGGTGAGTAATGTGTAACAATTTCAGCAGGTTGGCTTACAACAAATCCTGCATGTCTAGGAGGATCAGAACCAAGCAGAGCCATCAACTTATCAAGTTGCTTTGCAGTAAGATTGGGAAACCATGGTCCAGCAGACCTATTTTGGGCCTGATCTTCTTCTGCTGACTGTTCATCTTCTACCAAATTTGCCCTTTTTGACTTGAAACCAGGAGGATAGCCATGTTTCTTGTAACAAGTCTCTTCAGTATGACCATTGAACCCACAAAAACTGCATTGTACCTTTCTTAGGTCTGGCATGAGCAGCAGTCACAGAACCTGGTCTGCTGACTGATTGGTTTTGCCTCCGTCCATTCTTCTGAGATAAGAGAACCATAAAATCTTGATTCTTGGCCTTATTAGCCACATATAATTTATGTCTTTCAAACTTTATTGCCATTGCAAAGGCATCGTGGATTTCTGAAAAAGGCACCATTAGCATTGCATGTGAAACCATTGGCTCAAACTCATCCCTTAAGCCTTTAAGGAATTTCATGACATGTTGAGCCTTCATATGATCCATCAAAGTTATAATAGCATTGCAGTGACATTGAGGATCACAAGAACAAACTGGCATAGGCATGAGGGTCTTAATTTCATCCCACAGAACCATTAATTTTGTAAAATACTGATTGACAGATTTTGTGCCTTGCTTCAGTAGATGCATCTCTTCAAGAAGATCAGAAAGCCTCAAGGCATCAACATTAGAAAATCTAGCAGCAAAATTCTTCCAAACTGCTTGTGCACTCTTGAAATACATCAAACTTTGGGCAATGATCTGCTCTACAGAATTCAAGATGCATGATCTCATCATTGTATCACATTGTCTCCATGCATGGAAATCTGCTGAATCTGCTTCTATCTTTTTGATTGTGCCATCTACGAAGCCAATTTTATTCTTGGTGATCAACACCATATCCATAGACATGTTCCACGGATTATAGTTGTTGCCATTCATCGATGGCTGAACAAGAACAAGAGATGGATTCTCATTGGGATGGACATAGAATGGACTGAAGGGGCTTAGTTCTTGTTTCTTTGATTCCATGGCTATCAAGGATTCCAGAACTTATCAAAAAAATCAATCAAAACAGAGAAAACGATCAAGAAAATTTAGAAGAAGATCACAATTTACTCTCAAGAAACTGAAATTTGAAAAAAGATGAAGAAATCTCTCAAGATGCTTCAACAACCTAAGAAAACGAAGGAAAACATTTAGAAATTCTCAAATTTTCGCTTTGATACCATGTTGAAGTTTGTAAAATACAAACATAAAGTAAAATAAAATGTAGAATTATTATTGATGAACTAAAATCAACAAGTTAAGTTACAATGCTACTGATCATGGGGTATTTTTAGCTTCATACACCTAATAAATTAGTTTAAGTTACAAACGGTTACAAAAAATTATAACTGAGTAAACTCTTTCTGTGTTTGTATGCTCTGCCGACTGACTCGGCAGACTACTGAGTCTTCATATATTCAACTGGCTGGCACTTAGCAGACTTTCTTCAGCTGATATACTGTAACAGATCTGTCTCTAGAATTGATGGTTGAATCAGGTCATGTTTGCTCCCAAAATAGAAAAAGGTATCCAAAACCTTATTCAATACTAGTAGAAATTGTACGAAAGATCTAAGATATCAATCTATTGAGAGATCTGAAAAGTTATGAATTACAATGTTGTAATCGACCTTATATAGGCATCTAAACCGACCTAGAAGCTAATTAGGTGTCAAAATAAACGTTTTATCCGACTTCGAGTTGATTTGGGCTTTTGGGCCATCAATTCATCGCCAGGTGGGTTGGGTAGAAGACCCACTTCAATGTTTTGATAATATATGGACGTATGCAACTCCGATTGAGATGAATCAAAATGCGTTGGAAATCTTGTCTCATGAACTACAACTATGATGAAGGATCCCAAGCCGAATTAGGATGCTTGGGGCATAGAAATTGCATTGCAAACGCATCCTTCATATTATCTCGTTCAATCTTGGTTCAAACACTTCAACACTTCACCATATTGGACTTCAAACCTTATAAAACTTCCTTCCATGACTCATAAAGATCTCCAATTCTCTATTTCTCTCCATCTGGAAACCTCTCTCCACACACTATCTTTCACATACCTGTGATTGACTAGAAAATACCCAAAAGTAGCTCTTTTCTATGTAAATATGGGAATAAAACGCAACTCTCAGACTCCAAGTCAACACATAAGAAATATCCCCCAAATCTCGTAATTCCATGTGAAAGATATGAAAATATGCTCAAGAATCCTATTGTAGATCCAAATATCCAGAATATATGTCCATTGCTTGTTGCCAACCAGCTTTGTTAATATAAGAATGATGAGCATCATAGATGGATTTCTTAGCTTGTACTTCTTGCTCTTGATCTATCACCTTATGATAAATGTTCTCAAAATATTGTTTATACAAACGGCAAATGGTTTAGCAAGAATTTTGAAGATAAACCCTTCTCATTTTGTTCGACTCCCAAGTACCAGAGTGGGCTTTTTTTTGTTTTTTTTTTTTTACGGAAGAGGCGCATAAGGGGTTAATTGGATGGGGTTTTATTTTAAGGAAAGAAATTCCTATTAATTCCCAGAACTATCCATTAATCCCATTAGTCAAAACTCAAAATCCTTTAATTTGATAATCAGGATAAAAAGAAAATAATGGTGTATTACGATAGTATTGTTACACTAATGATTATGAATTCATTTAAAAGAAAGGCTAATTTTCTGTAATTATTATATTGTACAAGATATAACACTTAAAGTGATAAAAAAAGATTGTTATCGTAAGACCACTCATTTCTTTGTACGGGTATTTTAGTCCATTATTAATTTGTTTTCTCTTTTCCTTTCCTTTTTAAGGTTTATTTTCCTCCAAGTGTTTGGAAAACAGGCCTAGGATTGTCTAGGAACTATAAAAAGGCTCATAGACTCTCCAGAATACATAATGTTCGCATTTTCGATGATTTGTGAAAATGGCTCACTGAACCCAACCTAGCCCTCGGTTAAGCGACCAAGACATGCCCAAGACGTGTCCGAGATGCACCCAGACGCTTGCTTCACTAAACTGAGCACTGTGGTCTATTAGGGGACCATTTTAGCTCCACAGGCTTAGTCTTGATCGTTCTAGTTCGTTTTTGCAGATTAGAGCCTTGGTTTCAAAGCATTTTCTGATTCAGGAGCAGTTTCGGATCTTGTTCTTCTCAAGAAGGTAATTATTATAATCCCTCGTTAATTCGTAGTTTGATCATGTTAAGTTAGGGTACTTGGCCTTTGATTTTAGGGTTTTGGTTGTGCATAGATTCACAAGGTTTCAAGGGCTAAACATCGTTAGGTATTTGATTTCGGCTCGTTTAAAATGTAAGGAGTTCTTATTATCAAAAGGTTCATTTCTTAGTTTAAATATTATGTCTTTAAGTTGCTTTGAATTCTATTTTATGTTAAACTGCACGAAACTAGACATAATTATGTGTTGTCGGGTATGTGCTAAACTTTGTTTTCAAGACGCTATTATGTTTTCTAGTTACCTTACGGTATTCATTGTTTTCAAAGCTTTATTATGTTTTCTAGTTACTTTTCTATAAAATGTCTTCTGTTTCTTGGTTACGAGTAGTGGAGATAGGATGAGAGTATGATGTTGGTATTGTTAGGTGTAAAGGTCGAAAGACAATTTGTGTAATTGTTTTTAAATAATGAATGACCGAACTTATCTCACCTTATTACTTGCTTTGTGCTTGTAAAGTAATACATCACTGCAAAACCCTAAGTATATCTCAGATGTAATTCACTTAACTCGGTGTATGGATTACACGTGAGGATTGAGTTAGTGGTGATATACTTAAATCATTAGTCCGTGGTGAACTTAATCGAGTTTAGGGTCTCTTGATTAAAACACCAATAATGCGCCCTAACACCTTAGGGTGTGATAGTCTTATCCGGACTGCTTGTGAGAGGTACCTACGTGGGGCATTTATATATGATGGCATTCATATAGATCGGACCGATTTAATCTGAATTTCTCGATATAATTCCGTAATCGAGGAATCTTATTAAATCATTAGATGATCATATATGGATCAACCTTAATCCCGAGGTGATCACGTGGTGCCGCTTGTCTCGGGTAGTGTTTGATGTGTTAGTTACGGTTCACTTAGATATGTGTTCCAAGCCACTTCTCATTGGCACTATCTCCTGATGAGTGAGTAGTTCTGATTTTCACAGACATGGAATCCATTCCTTCCTGCGGGATGTAGAGAGACAGTCCCCTTATTTGTTAGCCCTAAGAAAGTGATCGATCCCGGGAGTTTCGCATTTGACTAATTAGCTACTAGTCAGATATGCATACTAATTGATCATCAGGGGGTTAATGGTAAATAAGAATAAGATATTCTGAGTCGGGTTCACGGAGACTTCCCACTCAGAATGGACAGTCTATGGAGGGTTAATCCGTATGTAGTGATTATATCAATGGACGCTTATTCACTCTATGGGTTGAGTATAAGTATACATCTATAATCGGTAGAGTTCGGGCCGGGTTTATGGTGGCGTAATCCCGGAATTAATAATTAATGTACTTATTCTGCTCGATGAATAATTAATTATTGAGCTACCGGTTATAGGTCCATGGTCCCCGATGTGGCTTCATGAATTCGGACTAATAATCTTGTTATTTGGGCCTCAGTGATAATTAATTGGCTGGGCTAATTAATTGATATGCGAAATATTATTTAGTTGGGCTAAATAATATAATACACAGAAAATACATTTTCTGTGGGCCAACAACCTAGGTGTGTGGCGCCTCTTTGAGATAAAAATGCAAGAATTGATTTTCTTGTGTGATTAATTATTTACTTGTTAAATAATTAATTAATAAAAGATAATTGATTTGTAATTGATTGATTGATTAATCACAATCTTTTATAAATGGAATCATCCTTTATTGTGATTTCTTTTTAATTATTTATTTAATTAATTAGAAACTTGGAGGCCAAGGATTTACTCTCCTATATAAAGAGAGTTCTTCCAAGACATATGAGAAGAAAATTTTCGCCCCACACATACATACATAGAGAGAAAAGTTTGTTTCTTGTCTCGGGTTTTCTGGTTGAAGAAAAACTTGGAGTTTTTCTTGGTGTTGCATATCTAGGAGGTTCGTTTATCAAGAAGGGTGTCCACCAACCGCCGTTTGGAGAACACATCGGAAGATCTTGGCTTCTCTTCCTACTATTGGTAACATGATCTTAACCCCCTTGTAGTAGTTTAAGTCCTTTAATTATGTATTGTGATGTATAAGTCGTGATCCATCCGCTGCGCGTAGATCTAACTCGTTTAGATCTAAGAACCTGCATCCTTCATGTATGGCCTTGGAATGTTACCGTAGGTTAGACATGGTCTTATGTGCTTTATGTGCTCTTACGTGTTACAGTTAGTGGCACTGTGATGTACTGAGTGGAGTACCATGGTACTGAGCGTAGGATCATGTCGGATGTGTGACTAGTTGTATTACCCATGTTGTACCTAAGACGATGTACCGAGCAGGGTACCATGACCCATATCCATGTTGGATGTACTCTAGTCATATTACCCGTGTTGAACCAAGCACTTAGCCCTTATGTTAAGTATGAAAGACAAGAACATAAATATGTTAAGTGCACAAGAAGCATGCACAGGACAGACAAGACACGAACATGTGATAGTTAGTAGACAAGTAAAGTATGGGTTAATATATATCTTATGTAAGTTTGATTAGTATGCAAAATATATTAAGTGATTAACAAAACGAACAAGTATGTGCAAGATGAATCGATGTAGTTAATGCTAGGAGTAGTAGAACCGATCGAGACACTCGATCTTAGCACAGCGGAAGCTTATGCGATTTACGATATGAGACATAACTAATTAATCCTACGAGAAGTTTGAAGATTTACCTTATCGAAGAGGAAGAGATGGTCGACCAAAGGGAGATGCCGTAGTCTTCTGGATTGTGTCTCCTAGCGATGACTGGTGGACGTCGATCCTCGCCGTAGATCCTCCTCGAATATGCACAAGAAAAACCCTAGGGTTTTCTCCTCTTAATGACTAAGGCAAGAAACTAATTTTTCTTCCTTTTATTTTGGTGTTGGCGCAATTTGTGATGATTATTGTGCTCGGAGGAACTCTCTTTATATAGGAAAATAACTAGTCAAGAGAGTTATCCTTTTCACACCACAATTACCTATTCCCACAAGGAAAAGATATTTTTGCCAATAAATAAAGAGATAATTCCCAAAAAATCAATTTCTTAATTTTCCATTAATTATCCAAAAAATAGATAATTAATTAAATTACACATGTGATATAATCTAGGAAAATTTCTTCTCCTAACTTATCCATATGTGTGGCGCCACTTTTCATTTATTTTTTAAAAGAAAATGTCTTTTCTATTTTACATATTATTTACCAAGTAAATAATATTGCATATTCATTAAATAGACCAACTATGTAATTTATTCTTGAGGTTCCATAAAACGAGAAAACACTCGCGTGTTAGGAGCCAACCCGGGGACCATGGACCTATAATCAGTAGCTACAATAAATTAAATAAAATATTCATTGAACATAACATTTCTACTTAACTCATTAATTCCAGAATTATGCCACCATAAATCTGAAATTGAACTCTATCGATTATAGATATAACTTATTCTCAAAACGTCGAGTCGAGTCGATAAGTGTCCATTGATATAATAATTTCATATAAATTAACCCTCCATAGGCTATCCGTAATGAAGCAGGATTATTTCCGTAAACCTTCTTCAAACATCTTATCCTTATTTACCATTAACCCACTAGTGATCAATTAGTTCATAACCAATACGAACTCCCGGGAACGATCAGTTTATAGGATTAACAAATAAGGGGATTGCCTTTCTACTTCCCGCAGGAAGGAATGGATTCCATATCTGTGAGACACACACTTCTCACTCTTTCCAGAATAGTGCCAACGTGAAAGTGATTCATACTGCGCCACTTAGCGATCCTTAACGAACACATCAAACCCTATCCTGAAACAAGTAGGAGTCTGTAATCAATTCAGGATTAAGGTTAATCCATATATGATCATCTTGTGATTTAATAACATTTATCAATCATAGAATTATATGAGAAACTCAGATTGAATCGGTCCAGTCCTATATGACTCTCATCATATATAAATGCCCCACTTAGACAACCAATGTCAACGGTCCGGATAAGACGGTCACACCAACAGTGTTCTGGGCGCATTAATGGTGGTTTAATCAATAGACCCCATACTTTGATTAAGTTCACCACGGACTAATAGTTCAAGTGTATCACCATAAACTTAATACTCATGTGTGTCACACACTAAGTTATATGGCTACATATGAAACGACTTGGGGTTTTCAGCAGTATATTAAATATAAGCACGAAGCTAATAATAAGATGAAATAAAATCTGTCATTTATTTAATAAAAACAATTACATAAATTGTCTTTCGGACACTACACCTAACAATCTCCCACTTGCCCGTAATGACAATCAACAATTGTTTTTAGAGCACACCCTATTACATTTATCTATCTACTGCATATTTCTCCCACTTGCTCTAAAGCAGATGAGACATGTCTCCCACTCCCATATTCTTCAAGTGCTTGTCGAAGACATTAGATTCCAGCGTCTTGGTGAACGTATCAGCTAGGTTGTCGGCCGAGGCGATCTTTAGGACCGAAATGTCGCCCATATGCACGATCTCTCTGATTAGATGGTACTTTCTCTCTATATGCTTTGATCTCTTGTGACTTCACTGTTCCTTGGAATTCAACACCGCTACATTGTTGTCACAATAAAGTGGTATTGGATCATTTATATTCGGAATTACTTCCAAATCACCAAGAAACTTCTTGAGCCATACCGCTTCCTTAGCTGCCTCAGAGGCTGCTATGTACTCGGCTTCCATAGTCGAATCGGCAATGCTGGGTTGCTTTATCCTTCTCCAAACTACGGCTCCACCTCTAAGAGTAAGCACTGAGCCTGAGATCGACTTACGATCATCCTTATCTGACTGAAAGTCAGAATCAGTGTAGCCTATAATATTCAGGTCTGCACCTGAATATACAAGCATATAATTCCTCGTTCTCTTAAGATACTTAAGGAGATTCTTTACTGCTGTCCAGTGCTCCATGCCTGGATTTGACTGAAACGACTGACCAATCCCACGCCATAGAAGATGTCCGGTCTTGTACACAACATTGCATACATTAGACTTCCAACTGCAGATGCGTAAGGAATACGTCCCATGCTCTCTTGTTCCTCAAGGGTTTGAGGACACTGTTTCTTAGAGAGAGCTATGCCATGACGGGTTGGTAGGAAACCCTTCTTTGCATTCTGCATACTATAATGCAGCATCATCTTATCAATGTAAGATGCTTGGGACAAAGCCAACATCTTGTTCTTTCGATCCCGAATGAGCTGGATCCCTAGAACATAGCTTGCATCTCCTAAATCTTTCATTTGGAAATGAGTGGCTAACCCACTTTTAACATCAGACAACATCCCCTTATTGTTTCCAATTAGCAAGAAGTCATCAACATACAATACCAAGAATGCCACATTTTCCTTAATGATACGCTTGTATACACAAGGCTCATCAGGATTTTGTTCGAAACCGTAAGACTTGATGGTCTCATCAAATTTGTGGTTCCAAGATCGAGAAGCTTGCTTTAACCCATAAATGGATTTTAGCAACTTGCACACTTCGTGCTCTTGGCCTTTCTCAATGAAACCCTCTGGTTGCTGCATATATATTTCCTCGTCAAGATAGCCATTTAGAAAAGCCGTCTTAAAATCCATCTGCCAGATTTCATAATCTAAGCTTGCAGCAATCGAAAGAAGAATACAAATGGACTTTAGCATGGCCACAGGCGAGAAAGTCTCCTCATAGTCAACTCCCTCTCTCTGGGTGTAACCCTTTGCCACTAGCCTAGCTTTGATGGTTTCAACCTTCCCATCCATGCCCATCTTTCTCTTGTAGATCCATTTACTGCCTATAGGCCGTACACCCTCAGGGAAATCCACAAGTTTCCAGACTGTGTTGGAGTGCATGGACTCAATTTCTTGGTTCATTGCATCAATCCATTTATCCGTGTTAGAATCATCCATAGCTCTCCGAAAGGGTAGTAGATCATCCTCCACACCATCAAAGATGGCAATATTTTCCTCCTCCTGCATGCCGTACCTAGTAGGTGGCCGAACCACCCTTTCGGTACGTCTGAGCGGTATGGGATTCTCTGGATTAACTGTGGCATTATCAGTGTTGTTTGTGACATTAGGTGTCACCAGTGGTCTGACCGTGTCAGAAAGTAACTCCTCGCGTACTACTTTACTTCGAGGTTTGAAGTCTGTCATATACTGATCCTCGATCATAAACATGGCATTAGTTGAAACTATCACCTTGTTATCTTCTGGATCATAAAACAAACCTCCTCTCGTTCCTTTAGGATAGCCCACAAACAGACATACTTTCGTACGTGCTTTCAATTTGCTAGTCTTGTCTTCCAAATTCGTATGCAGGACATCCCTAAATACGAAAAGTGGCGTATGCTCGCTCCCCGCCTTCCACAAGTCCAGGGTGTCTTTTCGATGCACTTTGACGGAACCACATTCAATATGTGAACATTGCTTGTAAAGCATATCCCCAAAAGGAAATTGGCAAAGGATGATGCGTAGCTCATCATTGACCGACCATGTCAATCAATGTTCTGTTTCTACTCAAAGAACTCCATTTTGCTGAGGTGTTCTGGGTGCGGAACGCTGGGAACAGATTCTATGTTCCAATAGGTAATCAGTGAAGTCAGTATCCAAGTACTCGCCTCCTCGATCAGAATGAAGGCACTTTAATGATTTACCCAGTTGCCTTTCGGCCTCTGCCTGGAATTCCTTACGCTTACTAAAAGCTTTGGACTTCTTGTGGAAAAGATAAACACAGCCATATCTCGAGTAGTCATCGATGAAAGTTACAAAATACTCGAAACCACCCCTAGCTTGTACATTCATTTGACCACACAAGTCTGAATGTACTAACTCCAAAGTTTCTTTGGCTCTATTTCCCTTTGATGAGAAGGGTCGTTTTGTCATTTTTCCCTCCAGGCAAGATTCACAAACTGAGAGTGTGTCAACAGATAACTCACTCAAGGGACCACCCGTGGCCAGTCTTTTGATTCTTTCCAACGAAATATGACCAAGTCTTAGATGCCAAAGGTATGTTTTATCATGGTGAGAAACTTTCTGTCTTTTAACATATTTCTGATGTTATACTTTAAACATTTCAGTGTTAAGCAGTGGAGTTGCTATTGATTTAATAAAATACAATCCGTTTTCCAAAATTGCAGAACAAATATCATGACCATTTCTGGAAATGACAATTGTATTACTATCAAAAGAAAGAGAATACGATTGTTCTTGCAACATTGAAACTGAAATTAAATTTCTACAGAAATTTGGAACAAAATAAACATGGTTTAAAACCAAGAATTTATTGCCAAAACGTAAACTAACTACTCCCCAACGCTCTAGTCGAAACCATCGCATTGTTGCCAACTCTCATCGCCGCTGCCTTCCTCTAGCTCCTCGATATTTAACTAAGGATCTCGCAAAGAAGAACCAACATGGTTAGTAGCTCCGAATCTAGTATCCAAGTTGATACATTTTCGCCATCAGATAGGATTCCAAGACTAGTAATTCGTAATTACCTGCCTTATCCTTTCCTTGTTGTTAAGGCCTTTCCTTCATTAGCCTCTTTGAGGTATGCCGACAATGGCGCCTCAATGTCCTACCTCATGGCAGTGGAAACATTTCCCCTTGGGCTTGGAAGTTGCCTGTTTAGCCTTCTTCTTCATTGGCTTTGCACGATTTTCTTTGTTTTGGTTGTTTTGCCTGCTTTGCCTGTTTTGCCTTGGGCTTATTCTTCACTCTAGAGCTCGATGCCTTAGCTTCGGCCACATGGGCCTCAGCCTTTACTTCCCCTTCTCGGCTTCTCCCAAAGGAGATAGCTTCGAACACTTGCAGTTCATTAATCAACTGAGTCAGATCAAATTTGAGTTTGTTCATGACATAGTTACTCTTGAACTGGAGGAACTCAGGTGTAAGTGATTTTAAGATCATACTCAATTGACTTGCATAGTCAAATCTAGAGCCATGAGTCTCAGCATCAGCAAAGTAGTTAATCATGTTCATCACATGACCAGTTACCGACTGACCTTTCCTCATTTTGACGTTTATGGCTAACTTGACAGCCTCTTGATTGATCAGATGGGGCACCAAACTTGGAAATAAGAGAGTCCATGATTTCTCGCGCACTCTCCATGTTCTCGTGCTTGGTCCTTATGATATCCGACATGGAGGCCAGCATTGTGCCATGAGCCTTATTGTCCGCCTCTACCCATCGCTTATGGTCCTCGCGTATAGCTCGTGAAGCGTTCATGGGAGGAGTCGGCGGACAAGCCTCGAGCAGACAAACTTAACGCTCTCAAGATGAGCGCAACATCATGTTACTTTTCCACTTGTTAAAGTTGTTTCCGGTCAATTTTTATTTAGCGATTTGTTACTTGAGAAGACATTATGTCAGAGAATAAAAATGATGAAATAAATCAAATCATACACCGCAACTAATATATGATTTTAGGAATAATAAACGTAATGTTATGCATGTAGTTTATCCTACCATTCCAAGGATTTAACCTCACATCATGCTGCCGCCGTAGGGTTGGTTTTAGCATAATGACGATTAAACTAAGACAATCTCTCTCAACAATTAACCATTAAGAATCAGACATCTTTTATTTAACTGTTCATTACCTTCCTTTTTCATCCAAGATATTTCCATAAAATATCCCTTTTGAGTGTGACCTACTATTTTTGATCTCAAAATACGCCCCGAGTATGCCGCCGTAGGGTCGGTCAGTGACTCGACGAGTACTCAAAATCCTATCCTTTCGGAGACCAAGCCTTGAATTTTGATAGGGGTGGAGGCCATCCGCAGGGGGCCGTAATCAAAGCGGCTTGAGGCGTCACCATTCTCTAACGTGCTTGTGTCAATAGTAGAGGCTGAGGGGTTGGTTGTCACCTTCCCCGCTTCCACTCGTTATTTTGAAATTAGGTAGTCTCTTTAGGATTTTAGAATTTTCACATAATCCAAAAAAATAGATCATGAATATTTAATTTAATCCTCCCACTAGTTCATCGGTTTCAAATACCGTCCAACTAGTGTCACTATATCCACGATCCTCCAATTTTATGGATTAAAATTCTTTTGTGTAGACACTACACAAATAAAATTCATAAAGAATTTTATTATCCTAATATGTCATGATAAAAGTTTAAGGATTGTAGAATTTTATCTCAATAATTTGAAAAACAATAAATCTTGAAAAGCAATCACCAACTTATCGGTATTAAACCCTGGCTGAGCTTTAACCGAGTTCACCGAATGGTGTCGGGATTGGCTAAGCCGATCCGTCCTCTTCGTTGGTTCATATACGACTGCTGGATGAATCGGGCTAAGGCTTCACCATTGAGCCGAAACTCGCCGGATAGCTTGACCTTGCCGGACTCCCGACGCTAACGTCGCACGTGTGTAGGTGCTGGTTGAAAATCGGGCTTAGGTTGCCCCATTGAGCCTCAGTTTGCCGGATAGCTTGACCTTGCCGGACCCCCATGGCTAACCCCGCACTTGGACGGACAAGTCGAGTCGGGCCGAAGCCCTGTTGACCGCCCGAACCAATTTTCGAACCTTTTGCTCAGTTGGTGTCCAACTTTTCCATATTTTTCAATTTTCCAATTAAAATTCTTTTATGTAGTCACTACATAATTAAAATCCACGAATGATTTTTAGATCCCAAAATTAAATTTACCGAGTAAATTTTATTTTATCATGTGAATTTTATATCTCGATAAAATTCCGTTCGGTTTAATTAATTACCTAAATTAATCTAAATTAATTACGTGTCATAAATGCCCAATTAATATCACGATTAATTATCTACATGTATGCATATGCTATGAGTGGAATTCATGAATATGATGCATGTCATGGCATGGTTACTTCACATAAATTATCAAAAAAAGGCTTAAAATAAACCACAGAGATGGACTGTTGGTACCCCCGTATCTAATATATAAATTAAATAAACCCTAAACCAAAAAAAAAACAATATACTATTTCCTTCAGCCGCTCCAGGTATTTAATTTTCTGCTCTTATCTCTTTATCAAAAACTGCTCTAGCCGAGTTGGTAAGAGTCTCATTCTTCCTTCATCACCTTTTGAGTTCGAATCCCCTTTGGTTTAATATTTTTTGTTGTTTTGTGACGTTTTTTTTAATCGTAATTTTTTTTTCGAATAAAAAAAATTACGAGCTGAAATAAAATTATTACAAAAAAAGGATTCAGAAAATTATACGGCCAAAGGGATTCAAACTCGGGTCTGCACATAATTAAAACAGTGTCTTGACCACTGTGCTGCAGCTTTTATTCTTTAAAGTCTTCGCCTGGGAAAAAAAATTATAGACCCTCGGTCGAAATAAAAAAAAACAGAAAATTAAAATTGCAAACTAAATTACATGTCATCCTATACCCGGAAAAACGAGTTTACAATAGATTTAACGGTAAACAAGTACCAACCCAAATCCATCTCCTCAACCACAACATTCAATCATTCAATAAAATAAAAGTGCAACCTAATATGCAATTCCACTCCTAATTTAATTAATTATGCTCTCGATATCGTAAAATTTAACCTTGCTCCGTTACCACATGCTTGGAGTAGTAGCACCGATCGAGACACTCGATCTTAGCACATCGAAAACTTATGCGATTTACGATATGAGACATAACTAATTAATCTTACGAGAAGGTTGAAGATTTACCTTATCAAAGAGGAAGATAGTCGACCAAAGGGAGATGCCGTATTCTTCCGGATTGTGTCTCCTAGCGACGACCGGTGGACGTCGATCCTCGCCGTAGAACCTCCTCGAATATGTACAAGAAAAACCCTAGGTTTTTCTCCTCTTAATGACTAAGGCAATAAACTAATTTTTCTTCCTTTTATTTTGGTGTTGGTGCAATTTGTGATGATTATTGTGCTAGGAGGAACTCTCTTTATATAGGAAAATAACTAGTCAAGAGAGTTATCCTTTTCACACCACAATTACCTATTCCCACAAGGAAAAGATATTTTTGCCACAAAATTAAGAGATAATTCCCAAAAAATCAATCTCTTAATTTTCCGTTAATTATCCAACAAATAGATAATTAATTAAATTACACATGTGACATAATTTAGGAAAATTTCTTCTCCTAACTTATCCATATGTGTGGCGCCACATTTCATTAATTTTTGAATAGAAAATGTGTTTTCTATTTTACATATTATTTACCAAATAAATAATATTCACATTCTTTAAATAGATCAACTATTCAATTTATTCTCGAGGTTCCATAAAACGAGAAAACACTCGCGTGTTAGGAGCCAACCCGGGGACCATGGACCTATAATCAGTAGCTACAATAAATTAAATAAAATATTCATCGAACATAATATTTCTATTTAAATCATTAATTCCGGAATTACGCCACCATAAATCCGAAATTGAACTCTATCGATTATAGATATAACTTATTCTTAAAACGTCGAGTCGAGTCGATAGTGTCCATTGATATAATCATTTTATATAAACTAACCCTCCATAGACTATCCGTAATGAAGCAGTATTATTTCCGTAAACCTTGTTCAAAACATCTTATCCTTATTTACCATTAACCAAGTAGTGATCAATTAGTTAATAACCAATACGAGCTCCTAGGATCGATCAGTTTCTAGGATTAACAAATAAGGGGATTGTCTTTCTACTTCCCATAGGAAGGAATGGATTCCATATCTGTGAGACACACACTTCTCACTCTTTCCAAAATAGTGCCAACGTGAAAGTGATTCGGACCGCGCCACTTAGCGATCCTTAACGAACACATCAAACCCTATCCTGAAACAAGTAGGAGTCGGTAATCACTTCAGGATTAAGGTTAATCCATATATGATCATCTTATGATTTAATAACATTTTTCAATCACGAAATTATATGAGAAACTCAGATTGAATCGGTCCAGTCCTATATGACTCTCATAATATATAAATGACCCACTTAGACAACCAATGTCAACGGTCCGGATAAGACGGTCACACCATAAAGTGTTCTGGGCGCATTAATGGTGGTTTAATCAATAGACCCCATACTTTGATTAAGTTCACCACGGACTAATAGTTCAAGTGTATCACCATAAACTTAATCCTCATGTGTGTCACACACTAAGTTATATGGCTACATATGATACGACTTGGGGTTTTCAGGAGTGTATTAAATATAAGCACAAAGCAAATAATAAGATGAAATAAAATCTGTCATTTATTTAATAAAAACAATTACATAAATTGTCTTTCGGGCACTACACCTAACAGTTAATTGGCGTGTTTTCTATGCATGGTTTAAAGTTGGTTTCAAAGTGGTTTTCCATATATGTCAAGTTTAGTTTTAAAGTGGATTTCTTATGTTTCAAGTTATGCTTTTATAAGTAGTGTTGGTCCCTTGGAAAGGCTTGGGTCAAGTTTAGAGGGGGTGAATAAAATTGACACTTAAAAACTTTTCTAGAGTTTTGATAACTCTGTTAAGTAAATAGTCCGTTGACTATTTAGCTCTGCTGAAGCAGATAAAAATTAAAGCCTTTAAGATGTTGTTCTTTTAAACTTGATGTACTGAGTGTTTGGACTCCTTAGTGTGCTGTGAGTTTAGCTGAAGTGGTAAGCAAGAGGTTATTTTTTAATACAGAAAATATGTACAGTAGTGTAAAATGCAGAAAGTAAAAAAGAGCTAGGTTTATAGTGGTTCAGGATAATGTAATCCCTTAGTCCACTCTTCTCCTATGATGAGGAGGAATATGATCATTGTCTTTGACTGATCACTACAGCTTCACAATCTGAACACTTAGATGATAGGTCTTACAAAGTTAGAAAGAGATATTGGGGTCGTGATTGTGAAGTTGAGATCGGATTTATCTTGGAAATGGACATCATATATAAAGTACCAATGTGAGAGGGGCAGTGAACAAAGGGACCATTTCAAAGGTGGGAAATACGGAAGAAAAAAAGTAGGTAGTTCCGGTAAGAACAAGCCAAGGGATTTGTCGACAAGGAAGTGTGGATGTCCGTTCGTACTAAAAATCACACAGGATAGAGTGAAGTTGTTCTGAACCGTAAAAGTAATTAATGTGATTCATAATCACAATACGTCTGGGTTTGATGAGGGCAATGAATATCTCGGAAGAATTAGCAGAGAAGCGAGTGAAACCGTTGCTAGAATGACCGATAACGGCATACAACCCAAGTACATACTGAGGGAACTTAGAAAGATAGATGAAAATAAGTTCATGCTAGCAAAGAAGATATACAACATTCGCTCGAGGTTAAGAAAGAGAGCACGAGAGGGTCGTTCAGTGATGCAAGGGGTATACAACTTGGCGGAAAATACTAGATCCTTCGTACATTGTCGGTATGTCGAGAATGTAGTGAAAGATGTTTTTTTGACACATAATGATAGCTTGTGTCTTGCTACGTGCTTCCCTTCCGTGTTGCTTATGGATTGTACGTACAAGACGTACAAGTACAATATGCCTCTTTTGCAGATAGTTGGTGTCACATCTACGGACATGTCTATTGGATCGATATAGGCGCAATATACACTCTAGATAGGGGGGGGAGGGGGGGGGGTGAATAGAGTGTTGGGTGAAATTTAAAACTTTTTCGAATATCAACACAAGTACTAATCAATTAAGACGGAAGCTATTTTAATTAATTATTTGCTTGTGTTTAAACCTTAAGTGATCAAATGATATGTGATAATTAAAGTGTGATCAAATAAAGTATGAGGAAGCTAATTATCACTTGCTTAATGGAAGCCGATTAAAACACAATTAATACACAACAGGTTGTGTAAACAATTTAGTTAATCAGGAAACGCAGGCAGGTGCAAACTGATCAAATCTAGTATTCATCAAGTTTAATAAATATAATCTGTTTGACTAAAAAGAAAGCGGGCTGAAATTAATCAAATTATCAAGTCAATTATTGTGACGTTTTAAAAAGCGTCACAAGTGGTATGTGACAGGATATGCTGCAGCTGCAGATGCAAAAGCTCAAAATGAACACAGAAACCTTTATCCAATAATTCAATCACAGAATATAAAAGATGATATATTCAAACACTATTCAAGTCCAAAACACAAGGGGTTCAGATTACAGGATGTTTACCAAGATTCAAAGCTGAAAATTGCAACAAATTTAGTCCAAAGAGCAACTTCAATTTGCAAGAAAAATTACAGATATGATCAAGATTGTCCATGTGCAAATACAGAGAGTATTACAATCCAGAAACAAAGCAGGTTCAGTTTAAGACAAATACAGTAAATATAACGCCCCGTTCCCGGACACCGAGTCCTTATCCGGGAAAAGGAACGTTCGGCACGTATAAAATAAAATAAATTCACTTTATATGTAAGCCTCTACTACGTCGTATCAAAATAAAGCAAACGGAAGCAAAAGACTCGGGTATATATTTCTTTTTTCCAAATTGACAAGAATAGAAATTCAAACTAAAGATGAAAATGTAACATCCATTACATTCAAAGGAAAATACGAAAATCCCAAAACAATGTATGATATCCTCGAAAGAAAAGAAAAAAGGTACTACAAGTCTCGGAAGACCAAAAGCCAAAATCCAAAAGAAGCAAAAGAACGTATAGTCTAATAAATAAATGAAAGAACACTAGAAATGTAAATCTCTAATGAGGCATCGTCAAACGTCGTCATCGAAATCCTCCTCGTAAACTTGATCAACCTGTTCATCTTCTCACCCCAAACACATAGAAAACATGCATTTGAGGTAAGTACAACGTACTTAATAAAAGAGAGAATCTATAACATTAATTACAATTTATAAAGAAAAGATACTTAATGATCACTTATCTTTATGTGACAGACTCAATCTGGGGTTCATTTCATGTCCATCAACATGTTATGACTAAACGTTTCTATCTTAACTTATCTATGTTACAACCGCACTCAAGAGCACTACGCATATCCGGCTGGGGATATTCTTGGCAACATATTGGTGCATCACACCAATACCCACGGAAGCCTATACTGGTAGACTCCGATAGTGCGCACGTTTCAGTGAAGTCCCTCCATACTTAGGGTCTTGTGAACCTACGGAGTTATCCACCTTCAGGAAAGCACACACATCGTGATATTGTCTGGTGCCTAACCAAGAGTGACATGATGTTTAATCTTTTACTAGGCAAATACGTATTTATTAAATTGTTAACTAGCCACCTAAGTGTTTTCAAATAATCTCCTTCACACATACTACTCTCTTCCTAGACCACTAGACACAAACAATGCCTAGCAATTTCACAGATATTGATGAATGCTAATTCATCAAAGCACTGGCCTCTCATGCTCTTCCGACAGATCCGAACTTCAACTCCCTTTAAGAGTACATTCGTGCCAAACTAAACGAATCGTAAGCTCATTCCAGGCTTGCTCATGTTTATACAATGTTATTGTGAGCATAAATCAAGGTTAACATCTTTTTAGAAGGCTTAACAACATATAATTAAAAACTGGGGGCAATGCATGCGCATCCCTATGGAATGCGTACGCATTCCCTATCTAAACACCTGCTGCAAACTCTCTGTTCAACAATGCATGCTTATTGTTATCAATGCGTGCGCATTCCCTGACCAGAACACAAGCTGAAAGACACTGCCCAACCAATGCGTGCGAATTGATCATACTGTGAACATCCTGAACCATTCTGACCCAGCAATGCGTGCGCATTCCCTTGAATGCGTACGTATTGGTCCTGCTGTGACTAACCTAGGCAATCCTGTAACAGGAATGCGTGCGCATTGTTTACAATGCGTACGCATTCTACGCATAGATACTAAACCCTTGCAACCTGTTGCAGGAATGCGTGCGCATTCTGCCTGAAAACCCTAAACTCAAATTTTCAGCAACTTAACGATTTCTAATCCGTTTTCAACACAAATAACATCGTATTAAACTCAGAAAACACAAAAAAATCATATCTAATCATACCAAACATCTATGATCCTTGATCAACGAAAAGACCCAACTTTCTATCATTTAAACGTCTTAAAACTTGATCTAAACCTTATAGACCGTACTTAAAACCATAGGAAGAGTCTCTTACGTGTTTGCAAGAAAAAATCCAATTCAATAGCCTCGAGAAGTCCGCATCACTTCCCACAAGCTTGATATCCAAACAATGTCCTCTTCACAACGGTTCCAAATCTCTAGTCCGATCTGAAAACGGTTTAGATTCACCTCAGATAATTGAAGAACTCTCTCAACCTTTTTCTCCTTCTGAATTGCGCAGAGAAGAGCGTAGAGGCTGATTCTGATTAATTTTAGGTTATGGGAATAATTAGGTGTAATTTTCCTTAAATACAATTTCCTAATTATTCCCCTTTTCCTTAATTACCCTTAACTTAGAATTTTCCTTAATTAACCGTATATAAAATTTTGAAAATCATATATATATATATATATGTATATATATATATATATATATATATATATATATATATATATATATGTATATATATATATATATATTTATTTATCACAACTTAACTCCAATAAAAGAAAAGAAATAATAATATTTCGTTTTCACAAAATGACACGTCTGCCCTTCCCGAAAATCGGAATATTACATTCCTCCCCCCTTATGAGGAGTTTCATCCTCGAAACTAGAACATATCTAGTAAATCCACAAACTCTTGGAATTCGCTAATCATGTCATCCTCAACTTACCAAGTGGCTTCATCCGGTAAATGATTGCTCCATTGCACCAAAACCAAAGGGGTCAACCGTCTCTTGATCATCTTTTCTTTCCGGTCCAAGATTCTGATCGGTCTCTCATCATAAGCAAGGTTGTCTTGAAGAACTTCTGGATCAACTGTGGTTTCAACATCATTCTTCGTCAGACACTTCTTCAACATTGATACATGAAACACACTATGGACTCTTGACATTGATCCCGGTAGATTAAGCTTATAAGCCAATGGTCCAACTCTTTCTAGAATCTCAAATGGTCCAACATACCTCGCGCTTAACTTTCCATTTTGCCCAAAACGTTTCACTCCCTTCATCGGTGAAGCTCGCAGATAAACTCTCTCACCGACTTCAAATTCAAGAGGTCTTCTTCTGATATCTACCCAACTTTTCTGTGTATCTTGTGCTGCCTTCAGATTCTTCTTAACCAGCTGAACCCTTTCCTTATCTAGTTCAACTAACTCTGGCCCCATGACTTGTCTCTCCCCGACTTCATCCCAAAACAGCGGCGTTCGACATCTTCTCCCATACAAAGCTTCAAACGGTGGCATGCCTATGCTTGCATGATAACTGTTGTTATAGGAAAACTCCGCTACCGGTAGGTAATCATCCCATGATCCGCCTGCTTCCAAAACACAAGCTCTTAGCATATCTTCAAGTGTTTGGATGGTCCTTTCCGACTGTCCGTCTGTTTGCGGATGAAAGGCCGTACGCAAATCCAACTTGGTTCCAAAGGCCGATTGCAAACTCTTTCAAAACTGACTGACGAACCTCAGATCACGATATGAAACTATTGAAATAGGCACTCCATGCAACTTCACTATATTATCCAAGTATAGTGTTGTCATCTTCTTCAAACACATATCGACTTTAGTTGGTAAGAAATGGGCAGATTTAGATAATCTATCCACAATCACCCAAATCGCATCGTGTCCAACTCTGGTCTTAGGTAAACCGGTGATGAAATCCATCGTGATCTTATCCCATTTCCATTCGGGAATATCCAAAGGCTTAAGCATTCCTCCTGGTCTTCTATGCTCTGCTTTAACTTTCTGACAAATGTCACATTCTGCCATGAACATGGCTATTTCCAACTTCATCGAGGGCCACCAAAACTTTTCCTTTAAGTCCCTGTACATTTTAGTAGCTCCTGGATGAACTGCAAAGGCAATCCTATATGCCTCTTCCATAACTCTTTGTCTTAGGTCACCAACATTAGGCACGCACAAATGATCCTGGTACCAAAGGTTTCCATTCTTATCTAACACATAACCCACCGTAGGTTTCTCTTTGGACACACGATTCAAATCAACCAAAACTAGATATTCATCTTACTTTTCCTGAATATCATCCATCAACTCAGACCTTGCTAACAACGGTGCCACAAACTGCCGATCCTCAATCTGATCAAAACTTCGGATTCTTAGCCCATCTAACCTTTCTGCAACATCTTCAACGCTCAAAATTGCAAACACTGGTTTCCTGCTCAAGGCATCTGTCACTACATTCGCTTTACCCGGATGGTACTGAATATCCAAGTCATAATCCTTCACAAACTCTAACCATCTCCTTTGTCTCATGTTCAGATTCTCCTGAGTGAAGAAATACTTTAAACTCTTAAGGTCGGTGAAGATCCTGGCCTTAACTCCATATAGGTAGTGCCTCCAAGTCTTTAAGGCAAACACCACCGCTGCTAACTCTAAGTCATGTGTTGGGTAGTTCTTCTCATGCACCTTCAAATGTCTTGATGCGTAAGCAATCACTTTCCCTCCTTGAATCAACACACAACCTAAGCCCTATCCCGTAGCATCGGTATTGACGTCGTAGTTGTCAAAGATCTCCGGAACTGCCAACACTAGGGCTGTAGTTAGCTTATCATTCAAGGCATGAAAAGCTAATTCACACTCGTTAATCCATTCAAACTTCACACTCTTCTGTGTAAGCTTGGTGAGTGGAGTAGCTATCTTCGAAAATTCTTGCACAAACTTCCGGTAGTAGCCAGCTAACCCAAGAAAGCTCCTTACTTTTGAAACTATACTTGGTCTAGGCCACTTCTCCACTGCTTCAATCTTTGCCGGATCAACTTGAATACCATCTCCAGAAATGACATGACCCAAGAAACTGACTTGATTCAACCAGAAGTCACTCTTTGAGAACTTAGCATACAACTGGTTCTTCTTCAAAGTATCCAACACTATCCTTAAGTGTTCTTCATGCTCTTTCTCATCCCTTGAGTAAACTAGGATGTCGTCTATGAATACTATCACAAACTTATCCAGGTAAGGCATAAAAACTCGATGTATTAAATCCATAAAGGCAGATAGGGCATTAGTGAGCCCAAAGGGCATAACTAGGAACTCATAATGTCCATACCTCGTACTAAAAGCTATCTTCAGTATATCTACTACTTTGATCTTCAACTGGTGATAACCGGATCTAAGGTCAATCTTAGAAAACACTCTCTTTCCTTGCAGCTGATTAAACAGATCGTCAATCCTCGGTAGGGGATACTTATTCTTGATGGTGAGATTGTTCAATGCTCTGTAGTCTTTACACATCCTCATTCTAGCATCCTTTTTCTTGACAAAAACACTGGGGCTCCCCAAGGCGAAGTACTAGGCTGAATTATGTTTTTTTCGAGCATATCTTTAAGTTGAGCTTTCAACTCTTTCAATTCAGCCGGTGCCATTCTATAGGGTGCCTTAGCAACTGGGGCCGCTCCGGGTACCAATTTGATCTCAAACTCTATCTCCCTATCCGGCATGTTTCCCGGTAACTCTTCTAGAAACACTTTGGGAACTCTTTTACTATAGAGGTTTCCTCTAACTTAGGCTTCACTTGTCCCACATCCACTATGTACAACAAGTAGAGTTCACAACCTTTCTGACAAGCCCTTATAGCCTTAACAGCTGAAATTATAGGGTGTCGCTTCTTACTCGGCTTGTAAACATTACCTTGATAGGTCTTATCTGATTTTCCGGGTACTTTAAAGGTCACTTTCTTTTCCCTACAATCCAAGTGAACAAAATTCTCGGATAGCCAATCTATTCCAAGAATTACATCGAAATCCGAAAAGTCCAAAACCGTGAAGTCACTTTTGCATCGATATGGTCCAAATTGAACTTCCACTTGAGGTATCATCCTAGTTACATTGGTTACCTTTCCTAATGGCGTGGTTATCTCTAAGGTGTTTCTTAAGGGTTCCGATGGTAGATTCAACCTTTTAGCTATCTTAGATGACACAAACGTGTTAGATGCTCCCGTATCAAAAAAAGCTGTGACTGCTAAGTTATCTATCATTATCGTACCTAAGATTCATATTCATTTATTTAAATACACTTACAACATGAATAAACGTGCTATAAAAATACTTCAATAAATTAAAACAACAATAAGGTACCTGAGATAACATCATCCTCTGGTTCAGCATACCCAGCATCAACGGAAAAAACTCGAACTGGTCGACGTGAATCTCCCTTTCTGTTTCACTGGCTCAAACTCCCTTTGTTTCCTCTGGTTGGACATGCTCTTGAAAAGTGCCCTGGCTCTCCACAAAGGTAGCAACCGCTCGTGTGTTGCCGGCACTCACCTAAATGATTCTTGTTGCACTTAGGACAAAACGGTGCACTATTTGAGGTTTTAGATGCCGTAGGAGCTGTCGTCTTCTTAGCATTCTACTGCGGTGTTCCTCGACCGTAGCCCTGACTAGACTCAAAATTTCTCTTAATGCTGATAACAACTGCGGCCTTCTTCCTGAAGGTCTTGACTTCCAAAGCTTTATTCATAAGTTCAGCCATATTATTTGCCGTGAAACCTAGCATACCTGACTGTATCTCATACGATAACCCTTCCTTGTATAGAGCCATTTTTCTCTCTTCAACCTTCAACAGCTCAGGATAAAACCTTCCCAACTCGTTAAACTTGTTGGTATACTGAGATACCGTCAACTGAGTACCCTGCTAAGCTTCAAGAATTGGCTCGCCTTATCTGCTTGTACAGTCGCAGGGAAGTACTCATTGCAGAACATAGCCTTAAAACCTGTTAGGAACATTTTACTATGTTTTGATGATGGCCATACTAGCTGTTATAGCAAGCCTGAAATAAGTTAGAACTCTCTGTATAAGTCTTTACTTAGAGTCTGACATGTTGTATAAGTTAGGTCATACAAGTATTGTACTAGTTGGTAGGACGGCAAAGAATAAAATGTATATTCGGCAAAGTGAAGCCAAGACAAGGCACCAAAGCAGAGAAGTAATGAAGACATTATGGTCTCGACTTATAACCAAGGAAGTCTGTGATGACCTTGGATAAGTCTAAGTTATGTTTTTAAGTGATGAAACTCAATGTTCAAATATGGTGTACACTGGTCTCACCCAAATCAAGGATCGTTGAAGTACAAAGACTCTCCTAATACTAGAACAAAAAGGAAACAAAGTGAATCGGCCGAGTAGACCGACCTTCGCAAAGTGAAAACAAAACAAATGAAGAAGAAAGAACTAACGGCTAAGTCGGAAGGCTCACTCGACCATTCTGAAAACGGCGAAGTAACACTTACCAGATCAGATTTGATATATATGTTGAAGATACAAAAGATCATGCATTAAATGCACAATCAATAGAGGATCAATCAAGGACGGATTTTCTACGCTATACGCTTGAAGAAAGAATCCGATCAACAAAATCAAGGAGAATACAATTAAGGGGAATCAAGAATAAAATCAAGGATTATTCCTCATTAATATAGCCAACGGACGGAATTTCAAAACCGGGTTACTCAAGGATATAAATAGAAGGCATTGACAGAAAAACAAATAACCATTGAGAAAAAGGAGAAATCAAGCAGAAACTCTGTCAATTTGAAAAGCCCTCTCTCTGAACTTACAAGGATACATCTAGTGATCAACTCAAATATGAGAAATACAAAGTCATACTCAGAACTGAGATTGATCAAGCAAGTGTGTGAATCACATTCACATCAAACTCAAACAATCAATCGAGGCAATCTGAGAAGGAGTTGAATCTGTGATAGTTGTTGAAGGATCTTGATCTTAAGGAGCAAAGAAAGGGAAGGTGAATCATCAAGCAGGTGCTAGCGGTCAAGGAGTGATAATCACCAAGCTGCATTGCGATCAAGGAGTGATAGTCTTATAGATTGTGAAGCTTGGGAAGCCAAGGACAATCATACTATTGTATCGGTGAAAAACAATAGTGAATTCCTCCAATCATCACAGGAGAAGAGTGGATTAAGGGATTACACCACCCTGAACCACTATAAGCCTTGTGTCAACTTAATTTCTGCAATTTACTTTACAACATTCATTTAATTTGCATACATCAAAATTTACATCTGTGGATCGTCTAAATAGATTTGAAAACAATATAGTAAGAAGGGACTTATCCACGCCCAAAAAGCTTTTAAACAAAAGAAAAGTTTTTGAAACTCCACTATAGTCATTCACCCCCCCTCTGACTATAGTTTCACCCTTCTCTAGGACCAACAAAACCTTCCCAATATGTTACCTTACCATTACTGCTTTCGATAGCATCAATCCATGACTCAGCCGTGCCTAGGAGAAATCTGACTGCTGATAGCAAAATACTTAACCGCTAACTTTCTCCGATAGAGTATCGGGTCAACGGGAGTATAGTGGTCACAAGGTCATATCGACAAGGAGTAAGTCTAAGTACCAAAGCTGACGTGTAACTTGGTTCAGATCAATCAAAGATGGAAAGGTCTTATACTAGTGCAGAAATAAACAATTATACGAACGGTGTTTAACTAGGGATTAACGGGTATAGCCGAACTATGATCCCATGACCTACTTTTACCCCTTAGGAAAGGGAGCGTGTCTTAACCGTCCTACCTATCCAAAATAGTTTAACGACATCCACGGGTGCCAACTCCTAATTCTAGTGATTAGACTGCACAACTCGATCTAACCACCCTATGTGAAGCTAATCGACTCTCCCTTTAGAATACCGATTACCCTAACATGATTAAGGTCTAGAGTTGCTCGAACAATGATGACAAACCTCTGTATTGGAAACGGACCTAACAACTAGTCCGAATCTACCCAACGATCCCAAAACCCATTTTCCTACATCTCACCACAAAATACATATATAAGTTCGATGTGTGTGACATTGAACTAGGTGATCAATATAATTCAAATCTATTATAATAAGTTTTAGGACGTGGATTAATTGTTAAAACATTCAATTACGCACTACACTACTCCCAATCTCATCCCCCTTAGGGTTTTCACTCGCTTTCACATAATTCGACTACACATAGAATTAGCTACTCATGATTGTACTAAGAATAGAAATAAATATTGAAATCATAACTAGAACAATAAAGGAAAAAGTATTCATTACCATATAATCTGACGAAAATCTGATCCACAAAGTATTAAAGAAATAATTGCTCTAAAAGTCGAATCTTTGATCTTGAAACGGAAATCTAAGCTATAGAAAGTGTTTAGAATCAAAGGATGTAAACTAAGGAGTCAACGGATCAAAGTATGTTTATCCTAGACCAAAACCGCACCAAGATCGCCCCAAATATGCCTAAGGTAATAAAATAGCTATATGAAAGAATAGGGCTGTGTATTTATAGTGCTAGGTTAAAATCCACCGATGTCGAGGGCAAACGCCCGTTTGCCTCTTGGCGAACGCGCGTTTTCCTGGAAATCTGATTCTTGATTAGGACTTGTTCTTTAGTGAACCAGCGTTTGGCTTCTTTGAACGCTCGGTTGATGGATTATGTCTTGAGGGCAAAAACCCGTTTGGATTGTCCTGAACCCCTATTTGCTGAATATGAGTTCAGTATTCGAGCTAAACCCATCCAAACGCCAGTTTAGGGGTAATTTGGCCGCTCGTTTGGCTTCTAAGCCAACTTTCAGTATCAAATGCTAACTTGGCAAATGCTCGATTGAACTGGCCGAACGCCAGTTTGGCCAACGTGTCATCTCTCATTGCTGCAAACGCCAGTTTGGGTAGAGCAAACGCTCGTTTGCCTTGATTTCACTCCAAACATGATTTTTCTCCATTTTCATGCTACTTTCATGCCACAAACATGTTTCTCACTCCAGAATATCGCCTTCCGGGTCCTCGAGTCACCTAAGTCCTGCAATAACATATATGAACAAACACCACGCGTAATTCCGCAAGACTAAAGTGCTCGGAAAAGAAGTAAATATCGTCAAAAAGGCGGAGTTTACTATCGATATGACAGTTTAACTCCCCGTGCGTATAACTCTCGATATTACTCTCGCAATGGTCTATATCTACCCAAAACATGTCAATAAAGTGATAAACGGGGGTTAAACTGTACACCAAAGTACAGTAAAGTTGACTCCCATCAACCACCCCACACTTAGCCTTTGCTCGTCCTTGAGTAAATTAGGCGCTCTAAAACAGACCAAGGGATCAACTTTGTGAGACATGCATAGTACTCACGACATCAAGGTAAAAGTAAAGTAGACAGTGAATGTAAACCACTTGACTCTATCTTATCACGAAAACGAAGTGTGTGTGTGTTCTAAGAACCGAGGGCTATACTCGAAATGATTACCGGCTTCGAATACCGGCCAAATGCCTACACACAACTCATACCGGGCAAGAATCTTCACTAATCAAGGCAACCGAGGCTAAATACAGTCAAGCAGGACTTGGAGGGTTATAATGTTAAGCTCGGGATGGGGTTAACCGAAAGGAAATTTGGGACTGGAGAAATAATCTTGAAACTCTCCATCTAGGTATTCTCCGACTCGATCGGATCGAAGTGTTTTGATTTCTTTACCCAGTTGTTTCTCCACTTCACTTCTGAACTCCTTGAACTTTTCGAAGGCTTCAGACTTATACTTCATTAAGTATATATAACCATAGCGAGAATGGTCATCAATGAAAGTGATAAAATAAGCGTATCCTCCTTTTGCTTGAATTGATATTAGGCCACATACATCAGTATGTACGAGCTCAAGCAATTCATTGGATCTTATCCCTTTGCCACTAAAAGGTGACTTTGTCATCTTGCCAAGCAAACAAGCTTCGCATGTATCAAACGATTCGTAATCGAATTGATCCAACATTCCATCTTTATGGAGTTCATATCTAATATGTAGAGACCATTGCTAAGTATGCCAGTACCATAAAAGATTCCATCACGTGAAAAAGAACAACATTTATTCTCAAACGTAAATGAAAAACCATCAACATCTAATGTGGAAATAGAAATAATACTCTTCGTAAGAGCAGGAACAAAATAACGATTATTGAGTTCTAGTACTAGCCCACTGGGCAATGAAAGAAAATAAACTCCTACGGCCAGCGCAGCAACACTTGCTCCATTTCCAACGCGTAGGTCCACCTCTCCTTTCTTCAGATATCTAGCTCTTCTTAGTGCCTGCATATTCGTACAAATATGAGAACCACAACCAGTATCTAATACCTAGTGGTTAGACTTAGAAGAAGTAATGTTGATCTCAATCATAAATATACCTGAAGTCGAAGCATCAGAATGCTTCATCTTGGTACTCAAGAAGCCTTTGCGCTTCCTTCAATGTCCGGTCTCACCGCAATGGAAGCAAGCATCCTTGGATTTGTCTTTCGCTATCTTAGGCGTTGGCTTAGGTGTGCACCTTCGCCTTCTTGGACTTTTTCTCGGGCTTTTGCCTTGCCCTTGCTTGAAGTGACCAAAGAACACTTGCTTTCCTTTCCCACAAGGCTGCCCTCACCGCCTTCAACATGTTCAATAACTCCGCAAGGGAGCAATCTATCTTGTTCATGTGATATTTCATCACAAATCATGAGAATGAATCGTGTAGAGATCACGAGAATCAAGTCAATACTCAACTCGCTTCCAACTTGTGGCCCAAATTTCCCAAGCCTCTCTATGTACCCGATCATTTTAAGCACGTGTGACCCCACAAAGAAATCCCGGGATGCCATCTTACAACTAAACAGGCCTTCGAGACCTCGTACCTCTCGGTCAAGAGACTCGAGAAGCATAAAGTTCCTTCAGTGGACCATGATAGAGTAGGCGTCCATAGACTCATGCTATTTCTCGCAATTCAGTGTCATAGAAGCAAGCATGATACATGTAGCATCAGTACTGTCAGAACAATGCTTGTTGTACTTCTCGACAACATCTGCAGCCGAACCCTCAGCGGGCTTTTCCGGTAGGGCCTCATCCAAGACATAGCCAATCTTCTCGTGCCTCAAAACGATTTTGAGGTTTCTTTCCCAATCGAGAAAATTAGTTTTGTCAAGCTTGTTTTCGATGATAAACGAAGGTTCAATTTGTTTGACATTTTCTACAACAATAAATAAAGATAGAATAAGTAAAAGCTCATGTATAAAAACCCTAAATTCACACTTAAAATTTTATAAGGTTTTACGCCCACTAGCCAACTATTCCCAATTGGCTTTCAAGAATTCGATTAATTCTTTAGTGGTTGGGATCCAATCTAGTCGCCTTAATCCCCGACGGTGGTCGATCAACTTCGGCAATTTCGAAAGGTAGGTACTCCTACCAGTCGCATCATATGCGACTCCCAGTGGTTCACTAGTCAACTCTTTGACAGTCCGCATCTCTATGTGGTAGTCAACCCCTTGTCTCTAAAGTCAGACGGCCCTGACGGTGGCCAATCACCGAAAGACTTTAGTCGAGTCGTAACCCAATATTCATGAGATCTCGTAACGATCATATCTCGATAATAACGATATACCCGTGGTAGGTCAACTCCCGACGGTGGTCGATCGGTTGGATCCGAACAAAGGCTCTTCACCGTCATTATAATATTGGGAGACAATTTTGGCTCAATTTTTGACGTGGGAATAATTTTAAATTAATTCACTTAATTAATTTGGTTTAATTATGGTCTCATCTACTATGTGCATATTACTACGATATCATATAAAGTAAAACATACACAACATTCCGTATAAAATAACCGGTATGATCATGGACTTTTCCTAAAGTGCGGTTTCAATACAAAATGACGAAAACACATGGGTCACAAACTAAGGGTATCTCGCAAACCGCCAATGAGTTCTTTATCTCTCCTTGGTCTTCAACTTCTTGCTCCATTCTTGTTACATAATAATTTATCTAATAATTACACCCGCCGCACACGGGGGGGAGCTAACGGGAATGGGATAAATGCAAAAGGTAAACTAGGTCACGTTCTTCATAATGGCCTAGGACAATTTTCAAAAACCAACATAAAGAAAACATTCCCATCTATCATATTGGTCGAGTCCATGATCAATCGGGGTCCATATAATCACATTATATCTACACATCTAATCCATACAATTTTATCTTATGAATAAGATTAAATTCTAATTTTAACTACTCATGCGTCTTTATTTTATCAAATAATTAAATAACCTTTAATTAATTATATGACTTAATCGAAAAATAAAATTAACATTTAATTTTAAGTCGATTTTAATTTCAATTAAATTTGAACTATTCAAAATAAAATTAAAATTACAAAGTCTCATATTTGTTTCCTTTCCAAAACTAAACTTAGCTTCTTAGCTTAGGCCTGGCCACTTTCCAAAATCAAAATTTTGGAAGTGGCCTAAACCTAGGCCTTTTACAAATCAAATATTTGAAAAGGGCCTAGGCCTATTCCAAATCAGAATTTGGAAAGGCCAATATGCCAAATGGTTTCCCAATGGCTCAAACTATTTGAACCATTGGTTGGCCATGTGACACAACTAAACAAATGAGATATCTATGCACAATAAATATCACAAAACGAAAAGGGTCGATCTCCCCATTGGAAGAGGACAGCCGACAAACGGCAGCCTTAGGGCCACCGCCGCCGCCGCCGCAGAGGGAGGGGGCCGCCGCCAATCGGCCGAGCCCCCCATAAACCCTTTTTTATTTAACGTTTCGTGATTTAAATCTTGCATCTATCGATTAAATACTACGCAATTAATTTATGCTTATTGCTTAAGCTCGAAGTCTGTCTCTGATACCACTGTTAGGAAATCACTAGTTTAACGCAGCGGAATTTAAAATTTGATTTCCTTTTCTAGATTGTTCTTCATTTAATGCAATAAACACGTTAAGTAGTTTGACGGTTATACCTCAGATGATCTATAAGATCGTCGCTTTGACCGCCAACGGATAGTAGTTCAATGCGCAAGCCGCCCACGCATCCGCCTCTATCGCTAATCCACACGAACCCTTGCCGAATCCTCCTTGATTGCTATCGGAAAAACTCCGCCGCTAGACCGGACCTTTTCTTCCCTCACAAACTCACTATGGATAGCTCTCTATTTTACACAAGAACTATGAGCTCTTGCAATTGTGTTGTACAAAAGAGCTTGACATCCACCTCTTATTTATAGTCAAAAGTGGTGCCCCATATGGTGTGGAGGAGAAGAAAACCTTTTCCCAATAAAATAAGGAAAATCAACTAGATTGATTTATCTCTTTAATTATAATTTATTTTGCCAATATCTTATATTGATTATAATTATCTTATTACCATAAATCTTTTTTTCCAAAATCAATTAATATCTTATATTAATATTATGGCAATCTTATTAATTAAAGTGCACAATCCAAGTGTATCTTACACACTTAAAAGTGGTGCCCCATTAGTCAACCAATTTACTTCCGGAATATTCTTTAACTAATATAATTTGTACATAATTAATATCTTGTATTTTATTTATTCATAATAAATAAATACCACCATATTAATTTACCACTATAACCTTTATAGTCTAGAGATAAACTTTCCTTATTTGGTTATCAACTATAACCACATTTTAATCCGACTCGATGTTCATATGTATATGACCCGATAGGCTTCCGAATATGTTGGCCGTAGACACAAAGTGCAATTTACTAAAATGTCCTTCATACCTAACGATCACGGGATAGCGTCTAGCAACACACCGTGACCCCCAATCATCGGAAGAGTCAAAAGCAATGACTACTACCTTTCATGTGAAGCGCTTCATCGTGTAACTTACAATCCTATCATTTGTAATAATATCCATACGATCGTATCTCGAGTGTCAATACATTAACGATCGTATCTTATAATCTGAATATCATGCTCTCTCAGAATAACACATTTACTCCCACTTTGCAAAGATTCTCGAGAGCTAGACATTCTTTATAAGAAGGCCATTTCGGATATTCGATCCCAATCATAGGATACGCGATTCCCGGACGACCAATCATGTATACTCCGCATGCTTCAATATCATACCCAATCACTACCGCATGATCGCCCCGTGGTTAGGAGAAATCTCAATAGTGTCAAAGCATGACAATCCACACCGTGATGCCATGAAGACTCCGGTCAAAAGGATAATTACACAACCGCCACATAGTGTGACACTTAATGTGGGTCCGGTCACCGACGTGACGCATTCTCTAATACACGCCCACGCATACCCAAGTGTCTCTACACTTCGATAGATGAGATCTATCCCTATCTTCTAAAAGATAGAAGACATCCAATACGTGCTAGTCTGATTATACTATCATTGTCCCTTTTGATAATATGTAAGACTAGAGACATTTAAGTACTAATCTTGTTATAGTGATTAGAGATCTCATCAACCATAATCACCATCATGGTTTCTCTATCACAGATTGATACTAGGGACGTTACTATATATATATACAACAAATAATATGAAGATAAACAATATATAATAACATAAGTGCTTTTATTAATCATAGTAAAGTTATTACATGAACTAAATAGATCAGAAATGACCCGACCACGTGCCGGATCCGGTCCAACCCGGTTGGGTTTTAGGACACCTTTCCAACAATCTCCCACTTGGCCTAAAGCCAATCACCCATATGCCTAAGCCTGCAAGTGAACATGTTTCATGCTTGCTTAGCTTGAGACAATGCCTTGGTTAACGGATCGGCTATGTTATCATCCGTGTGGACTTTCTCTATCTTTACATCTCCTCTGCTCTACTATCTCTTATCAAGTGATAGCGCCAGTAGCACATGTTTGGACTTCACGATGAGACCTTGGTTCCTTTGATCGAGATATTGCTCCATTATTATCACAATCAGAGGCACTCGACCTTCAATGGAGGAACCACACCAAGTTTAGTAATGAACTTCTTCATCCAAATCGCTTCCTTTGCCGCCTCCGAGGTCGCTATGTATTCGGCTTCACTGTAGAGACCACACTAGTCTCCTCGCTTGGAACTCTTCCACCACACCGCTGCTCCACCGTTAAGCGTGAAAACAAATCCAGACATTGTGACTTAAAGTCATCATTGTCGCTTGGAAACCGGCATCTGTGTGTAACCTCGTAATACTAAATCATCGTTCCTCGAAAACCAGGAACATATCCTCAGTACGCCTCAAGTACTTGAGGATATTCTTGACAAACAATCCAGGTGACCATCACCTGGATTGACCGGTACCTACTAGTCATACTAAGAGGGTACGAGACATCCGGTCTTGTGCATAACATGGCATACATGATAGACCCGATTGCCGAAGCATAAGGGACTTTACTGAACCTACTATTAAAACTAATAGGAACAATCATTTTAGATAGAAAACTTATCACAAGTTTTAGTCCAAGACTCAAAGAAAGAACTTATCCCGCCTCAAAGAAAGTCTCAAGACAAAGGTCGACCTGAACTATAGTACAAAAAGAATGATGGCTATTATTCAGCTTTTAATAATATAAGGCATTTTGGAAATCAGTTTCAACCAAAAGATCTGAGAAATCATATAAATGAGACACAATCCAGGAAAAGATATTATGGAAGTGTGGCTTATATATAAGAAAATAAGTGCAACAATTTCTAGAGAAGACCTCATGGAATATGCCTAGAGTTGTAATGACAACTGACCACTATGGACCAAAACAGAGTTGGGTACCTAAAGCATTTTATTTTGTTTTGCAGGATATTTGGTACTTTGACAGTGGTTGCTCTAGACACATGACAAAGAGCAAGGATTGTCTCACTGATTTTATGGCCAAAGATGGACCAAGATTCAATTTTGGAAGTAAAGATAGACCTGGATACACAAAATGTTATGGAAATTTGATCATAAATGGACTCACAATCAAGAATGTATCTTATGTGGAAGGACTTCACTACAATCTGCTCAGCACAAGTCAATTCTGTGACATGGGATACAAAGTCACATTTGAAAAGGATTTCTGCATTGTCGTCAGCGAAACAGCATTCCAAGTAGTTCTCGCCGGAAGAAGGGAAGAAAACATGTATGTTGTAGATTGGTCTACAGCAGTTTCAGAAACTTTTTAAATTTTGCACACCAAGTCAGAACTGAGTTGGCTGTGGCACAAGAAACTGAGTCACCTAAATTTTGATGATATCAACCTACTTGTTAAAAAGAACTTGGTGATCGGACTACCAGAAATATCATACAAGAAAGACAGCTTGTGTGATGCATGTCAGCAAGGGAAGCAAACCAGAGCAAGTTTCAAAACTAAGTCTCAGCATTCAACAACCAGAGTTTTAGAACTGATGTATATAGACTTATTTGGACTAATCACACCAATCAGTGTAAGTGGAAATAAATACACCTTGGTGGTAGTTGATGACTTTTCAAGATATACTTGGGTTATCTTCATAACAAAGAAGAGTGAAACTAAGCAACAGCTGACAGAACTTCTCAAAAGACTCCAGAATCAAAAAGGAGTTACAGTAGTCAAGATTAGATCTAACAAAGGAACTAAATTTCTCAACAATATAATCATTGAGTATTGTGGAGAAAACAGAGTACTACATCAGCTTGCAGGTACAACAACACATCAACAGAATAGAGTAGCTGAAAGGAGGAATAGAACACTCAAAGAAGCCGGACGGACAATGATCTGTGAATCTAAACTGCTAAAAAGATATTAGGCAGAAGCAGTGAATACAGCTTGCTATACTCAGAATCGAGCTCTCATGAACAAAAGACATGAAAAGACACCTTATAAGATTTGGAATGGAAGAAAACCAAATGTCTCATATTTTCATGCCTTCAGAAGTAAATGCTTTATTCATAATAATGGAAAAGATCAGCTCAAGGTTTTTCAGACCAAAGCTGATGAAGGAATATTTCTGGGATACTCAAGTATCAGTAAAGCTTTTAGAGTACTAAAGAAATGGACACTCAAGCATGAAGAATCAATACATGTGGTTTTTTATGAACCAAAATTTACCGGAGATACAATTGAAGACAAGGAAGAACCAGCTTTCGGCCTCACGAGAAGACTCCAGAACTAGTTTTCATAGATATTGGAAGATTAAGGATCTCAGATTCTTCAGAACAGGACCAGTCTCAATTGCCAGTAATATAACCTACAACTGAACAACAACAGGAAACTGATCCAACTGAAAATGATCAAGCTCAAGAAGAACCAGTTCAACAAAATGAAGACCATTTGATGCAACCTCCAGTACATCAATGGATAAGAGATCACCCCGAAGAACAAGTGATAGGTGATTTCCAAGCAGGAGTCCGGACAAGACATCAACTAGATGCTATGATAGCATGCTTTCTATCTCAGTCTGAACCCAAAGAAATTGAAGAAGCCTTAAATGATCCTGATTGGATTTTGGCTATGCAAGAAGAACTCAACGAATTCGAGAGAAATCAAGTTTTGGGAATTAGTAGACAAGCCAGATCATATCAACATAATCGGCACCAAATGGGTTTTTAGAAACAAGCTTGATGAACAAAGAAATATTGTCAGAAATAAAGCCAGACTTGTAGCAAAAGGTTACTCACAAGCAGAAGGGATAGACTTTGACAAAACTTATGCCCCAGTTGCAAGGCTAGAGGCAATCAGATTATTTCTTGCCTTTGAAGCCCACAAGAAATTCAAAGTGTACCAAATGGATGTTAAATGTGCACTTTTGAATAGGATACTTGAAGAGGAAGTCTATATGTTCAGCAACCCCCAGGATTTGAAATTAAATACCAAGCTGGCAAAGTCTTTAAACTGAGAAAAGCTCTTTATGGACTGAAGCAGACACCAAGAGCTTGGTATGAAACTCTGTCTCAGTTTTTGGTGAATAATGGTTTTACAAAAGGAACTATTGATAAAACCTTATTCGGAGATGAAAGTAAAAGACAACACTCTCCTAGTTCAAATCTATGTTGATGATATCATTTTTGGATCAGAAAATGAACAACTCTGTGAGAAATTTGCAAGTTTAATGAAGAGCAAATTTCAAATGAGTATGATGGGTGAACTAAATTAATTTCTCGATTTACAAGTAAAACAAATGGACAATGGAATTTTCATTCACCAAACCAAGTATACCAGAGAATTGATTAAAAAGTTTGGAATGGAGAAATCAGCTGGCATTGCAACACCCATTGCAACTAACATCAGACATGATGAAGATAAAGATGGCAAGGATGTGGATCAAACTCTCTACAGAAGAATGATTGGTAGTCTACTTTATCTCACAGCAAGTAGACCAGACATATCCTTTGCAGTTGGTGTCTATGCAAGATTTCAAACAAGACTGAAGGAGTTGGGATATGGTACTCAAATAAAGGACAATTCAAACTGATATCCTACTCAGACTCCGACTATGTTGGATGCAAAGTGGATAGAAAGAGTACTTCAGGCACATGTCAGTTATTAGGAAATAGACTTGTGTCATGGTTCAGCAAGAAGCAAAACTCTATTTCGACATCAACAGCTGAAGCTGAGTATATAGCAGCTGGAAGCTGTTGTGCTCTAGTTTTATGGATAAGACAATAGTTAAGAGATTATGGGATAGATCCTATAATGTGTGACAATACAAGTGCAATAGCTATAACTGACATTCCAGTTCTGCACTCAAGGACTAACCACATTGATGTGAGACATCATTTTATAAGGGATCACGTAGAGAAAAATGACGTAACAGTTCTCTATGTCCCAACTGAAGATCAGCTGGCTGACATTTTTACCAAACCATTGGACAAAGAAAGGTTTGCTAAACTGAGAACTGAATTGTAGATTATCAAAGTCAGTTAAGTCAGTTTAAGCTTAGAGATTCGTCAAGGGGATTGATCTTTGTCATGCTGGGTGCGCTCACTTGACAGATCAGTCATTGACATCAACAGTCTCAGACAGACCTACTAAACTAAAGAATTGACGGAACTGAACACATCTTAGAACTGATCTCATTAAGTTTTTATCCAGTCAAAGAAAATCAAAAGTCGAAAGGATAATACCGACAACAGTTACATTGCATTTAATTACCGCCGTTTATGTCAGAATTTGTTGCGTGTACACCCCCCACTACTGTCAGATAGTACATGCATTGGTTATACAAACCAAAATGGAATTTGAAAATTTGGTACAAAATCTTCAGAGATCATGTCCTCAGATCACCAACCGCCAGTCTCCCCACCCATCTATATAATTTATCTTTACCCATTTTCTTCCTCACCCAAAATTTCAAAAGCTCTTTCTCAAAAACTCAGAAAAAACCCAGAATTCTTTTTATTCTACAATGGCAGCTTCCAAACAAACACAAGAAGAAAGACTAATTACTGAATTGGACAGCCTATCTTTTGAAGAATTTACAGAGATATGCAACGGCACTCTTCTCTCAAGTTATATTTGCAACAAGATGAAGAGACTTCAAGGATTGCAGAACCTACTGGAAGTAAAAGCACTAAAAGATCATGACTTGGAAGGAATTCTACAATTCTAGAAGAATATAAGGCTGGTAAAGAACTCCCTGGTAACAGAAGTTCGAGGAGAAAAGATAATCGTTAAAGAAGAAATCATGAGGCAGCTATTTGATTTCAGGAAACCATTTGTGAAATCAATAGACTTGGCCTGTTTACCGCTTAAAAGAGAAGCCTTTCTCAAGCAAATCTCAGTTACGAAGGAACCAGCAACTGTTGACACACCTATTCTCAGTCTCAAACCCGAATTTGCACTCCTCAGTAGATGGTTAAGCAGACATGTTATTTTTCAATAGAAAGGACTTAGAAAATTGTCTGAAGATGGGATTTATCTGATGAACATCATATTGGATAAACTTGAGTTCAACTGGTCAGGTTATGTGTTCAATCTAATCAAGCAGCAACACTTGGCTAAAAAAGCAAGTGCCAGCAAAACCCAAGTTGAAGGAAGACAAGCTAAAGGAAGATTTCAACTGAAGAAGACACTCAGGGGAATTATTCAACATTATTTGGAGAGGCTCAGCAATAGGAAGAAGCAAGGACAAACTGCTACTGCATCTACAACCACTAAGAAAGTTGCAGCAGTTGCAAGTTCAAGGAAGAAGACTTCACAACCTGAAGCCAATAAGAAAACTGTGTCTCAGCAGATCGCTCAGCAGAAAGGTATCAAAAGGAAAGCAGAAACACAGGGAGAAAAGTCAGTTGGAAGATGTTTGTTCCCAGGTACTTCAAGTCAGTTAGCACCAACTGAGGGGGAATAACAACTGACAACTGAAGTCAGCCAGAAGAAGAGTGTGGTTACTGAAATTGTTTCTCACATTAAGCAGAAAATATCAGAGAGACAAGTTTCTGATATGCATGTTGAGCAAGAGGAACAGGTAACTCAGCAACCACAGGAGTACATCTTCGATGCTAAAAGGATCATCAAACTGATGAAGTTGAAGCTCAAGACCGAAGATTCTCATGAAACTATCAAGGATACATTACAAATTGAAGAAAATCTAATGTTGGAGAAACTTGAAGTTAATGACTTACATGCCTTATTTCCTATGAATGAGTTTCTCACCAATTGCTATAAGAGATTCCATGAAGTAGATCATCGAAGAGAATCAATCATATCATCTATACCGAAGGAAGTTTTAAAGAAGAAATATGATGATAAAGGTGATGATTCAAGAAAAGAAGCTGAAAAGAGTACAGTTTTGCAGTCTGACATTCAACCTCAAGGACAAGCAAAGCAAACTGATACTCAGCCAGAAGAATTTCCAGTTGGAAATCAGACAACTGACAACAAGGAAGAAGAAGCCAAAGCTGATGATAATCAGCAACTAATGTTAATTGAAGATGATACTCAGTCTAAAATCCAAGAAGCAGAAGAAGAAGATCCATCCAAGAAGCTCACAACAGAGGAACTGAGTAGAGTACAAGAAAATTTGAAAATTATGCTCAACCAAAAGGACGAGTATAATGGTCTTTGGTCACAAATTCCGGATACTTGGATTACAGAAAGAAAACTGACGTATCAGTTCATACTTAGTTGGATACTATCAAGAAATCCACTTCAAACACAATTTCAGAAATTCTCAGTCTGAAGGAGAAACTTGAGACTACACCTATGGAAGATAGAGAAATTCATGCTCAAGCAGAATGGCACCTCAATCAGCGAATCTATGGATTAGAAACCTAGCTCAAAGAAGTTCTCACTTCTCAGAAAGATATCTCAACAGACCAAAAGGCAACTCAACAGTTGATTACTCAGTTGTATGACGCCAAAATGGGGGAAGTTGAAGAAGAAAAGATGAGGTTGATAGAAGAAAAACTGAAGCTTGAAGCTGAATTAAAATTATGCTAATCAGCAGCAGATCCTTATGTTCGAAATATGAAAGAACTATCTAAAGAGCAACTCATTGCAAATTATAGTCAACCTGGAGATAGGAGAGCTACTCTGACAAAAGATCTGTGGATGAAGTTTGTTGTTGATCATAACAACATCAAGGCAAAGTACAGAGATAAAAGTTATGAAGAATCTCTTGCCTATTTCTTATCTGATCTCTTTCTTAATCAGAAGATGGCTAATTACAAGAAATTGAATAGGATTGAAGAGAAGCTTCAAATCAGAGACAAGAGAGAACAGATGAAAGCTGATATTGCAGAATTTGAAGACTATTACAAGGATGAAAGTCATCTACCTAAGTTAGCTTTATGGAGAAAGTGGAAGCTAACAAGTCAAGTGGATTATCTCAGAACATTTCAAAAGGAAGACTCAAAACATGAAAATGATTATCGTCTTCATGATAAGGAAAGAAAATTTATCATAGTTACACAGAAAGCTGTTTAGCCTTTATTTCAATTTATTATCAACTGTGTAACCAGTTCCAGTTTTTGCAATTTTAATGATATATCCAGTTTTCTAGTTTTACCCTATTTTATATTGTTTTTATCTTTAAGATTTTCTTTTAAGGAGAGTTTTGGCATCATCAAAAAAGGGCAAATTGTTGGAAATAAAATTTTAGTTTTGATGATGATTCATCTCATTTAGTTACTTATTTGTTTACACCCCATTGATGAAGTGTTGAATCTAGCTGTTATAGTGAAAAGCTAAAAGATATCTAGAACTGAATGTATAGGTTTTACTAGAGTCTGATAATTGTATAGGTTATATCAGACAAGCTCTGTAATAGATAGAAGTGTCGTAAAACTGAAAACTGGAAATCATCTAGAAAACTGGAACATGACATAAGACTGAAGATGTACACCAAAATCAAGTCGCACTTTAATCAAGAAGGTAAGTTCACGAGGACACAGACTCGGTTGACTTATCTAAATGAAGAACTAAGGGGACAAACTCAGTATTTGAAGAACTGAGGGACACATACTCAGTTGTAAAAGATTGAAGAACTAAGGGTTCAGACTCAGTTATGAAGATCTTAAGCCGAGACTGTAAAATTAGAATTCAGTTAAGTCTGTGATGCCCTGAACTGACTTTATGGATCTTGAAAGAAGACCTAAGAATCATAAGGACAATGATATCTTAGAGATTTGTATAAGGAATGGTGTAATCTGATTCTACATATAAAATCAGATAAATAGAGTACTAAGTTTTGAAGAAGAGTAAAAACTCAGCCAATACTCTAAGTCTGTTAACAAACTGAAAACTGACACACTCAGTATAAAACTAAACAAGATACTCAGTTTTATAGTCAGCCATCCAAGCAATTGAAAGTACATTCGAACGTTACAAATCAAGGATTGTTATTGGATGAATGACTGACATGTCAGAACGATCACTGACACCTGACATCTGAAAATATAGACGTTGATACAATTCAAATTCATGAAAGATGAACGTTGGACCTCACACTATAAATAGAGGACTTGACATCAAAAATCAAACACCGAATTAACAAGATTACAAGCGTTTTTGTGCACAAGTCTAGTTCATCCGAATTGCTATCAATATCTGCGCTCAACAAGATCACATATAGATTTCTTCAAGTGTTCATGCTTTATCGATCAAATCCAGAATTCGACACTTTGAAGAACCACAAGCAAGAATCAATTTATTGATTCTTAGCCCAACTTTGATTCTTAATCAAAGGTTTAAACTGTGAAGCAATCTGGTTTAGGATTTGCCAAGGATAGTTGTCATTTGCAGTCGAGTAGACTGTGTTTGTGGTGGTACGTAGCTGGTGAAGAGGCAACACAACCCTCCAAGGACCAGTGGTTCAAGCAGTTGAAGAGCAGCAATCCGACCTGTTCTTTAGTTGTTTAGATAGTGACACTAGGGATTAGTCAAGGACTATCGTTTAGGACTTTTTGTAACAGCATACCTCAAAGAGTTCTAGTGGAATTTTCCTCCTACACCACAGGGGAAGAGTGGGATGACACCACATGGAACCACTATAATTCTTGCTCTACTTACTTTACGCATTTACATTCAGTCATTTACTTATACAGTATTTATTATAGTTTATACAACATATTGAAACTGATTGTTATAAGCATACACAGTACACAAACTGACATTCACCAGAATTCAGTTTTGCATACTCAGCTTTTTCTTATAGAATCAACAAGATCTAGATAAAGGCTAAACCTTATATCCGCTGCCGGTTGACTCAGTTTTGTTATAAGTCAGTTTGACTTAGACTCAGCTTAGTCAGCTCAACTCCACACAAGTTAAAACTGAACCCTAATCATTCTAAATCTAGTTTTTGTTAACAAATTTATTCACCCCCCCTAAACTTGTGTTATCCTTTCCAAGGAACCAACAACTAGTAATAGACATACTTAGGCTTGTGATGTGTTGAACCAGGATAAATGAACCAAAACGAATCGACACTTAGAAAGTGTAGGGGTTCTCAACATAGTAAACCAAATAGGACCAGTTAAGCCGAATTGTGGATCAAAAGCTGAACCAAAAACTTTACAAGTAACATATAGGTTCAGATTTATCAAATCGATTTTATAACTCAGTGGTTGATCAAGAAGCCAAAGATCAACACTGAGGTGCTTAATTTGCTGTTGTAAAACTGAATAACCCACAGACCAACAAATTAACCTATCATTGAACCACTATTCTTAGGGATTGACTCAAAAACCGATACCTCATAGATCACCATGCTCTCAATCTGACTCGATAGACTAGAGGAGTGGTTTAGCCAATTTACCATAGCCAACTTAGAACCGGTGGTGTGAACAGGAGGATTCAAGACGTTACAGCTTCAATTTCACACATGGGTCAACGATTTGAACCAAATCTTGAGCCTTTCACGATGTTGTAATGAATATAGACTAGAAAGCAGTAATCTTTCATCACGGTTGACCACCGGAGATCGGGGTAATCAAATTCCCGATTCTCTGATCTCATTTCTCCGCATCAAATGACTAGACCAGGCAGATGTATGGTCTTTATTTCGTTTCTGCAAATCAAATACAACGTTAAATGAATAGATATGAAATCAAACCAAAAACTGAAAGAAATCAAGCATTAACTAGAACAGTTTCACCATCTCAAAGACTAAATCAGAGTCTTCACGTTTCCAAGACACGAACCGTGTTGCAAATCCATTTCTATCCCCGTAGTAACACTCAGATGTATAAACAAAGGGAAGGAGAAGAAGGATCCTAATCTTTTGGGATTACGAAGATCAAACATTCAATTTGAAGCATTGACTAGCATCGGAAAATAAGGAGAAGAAATTAGGCATCTTTTTTGGGATTTCGATGGGATTTCGAAAGATTCAACATTCATTGGGGGAAAGAAATGGCAGGAGATAAGAGGGGGTCTAGGGTTTCAGACGGAGGGTGAAATGAAGGGAATATCGGGTTTTTAGGTTATGGGTGGTTAGATAACTCGGGTGAAGACGGGTACGGGTTAGGAGGCCGGATAATTAGATAGAATGAAGTTGGGCTAGGCTTTGAAAGGTAAAACTTCGGGTGGACTGCAAAATGATGTATCAGACTTTAATGACAATAATCCAGCAGCCAATATAAATTTATATAATTAAATATTAAATTAAGCAATTAACCAATAATTTGGTAATTAAATTAATTTGAATATTTAACTAGATAATTAAATTCCTGAAAAACAAATTAAACATAAAGAGATGCTGTTTGATGTAAACACAATGATTTCATGACTTGTTAGTGTGACATATAATGATATAAACAGATAAATCACACAAATAAAGAAATATAACATGTAGTTCAGTTTACTTATAAAAAGCTTATATAAGTATAATAAAAGAACACATATTATACAAATAACTTATAAAGCTTTAATGTGGGATTGCTACTTTTGAAAATTAATCAACACATAACTAAAATCACAAAATACTCAACACATATGTCATCATCGGACAAAGTTCTGATATATTCATATGCATTTCACACAACATGCAACAATGACAAGTGTTGTAGGCAAAACTCAACAAGATTGAACATTATCGTCCAACGAACCGACTTACCTCCCGCGCATGCATCAAGTCCAAATCCTCTCTCAAATCCCGTAGTGCATTCAAAGCAATTGCCAACTTCATTCCGCCGATAGGTTTCCACTTCATCGACGGAACCATCTCTCATTCCTTGAACTCATCGTTCATTTTGGGGCGTAACTTTGGAAAATGTCATATACCCATACCTACAACCAAATACTCAAAACATTGTCAAAGCATTCATGAAAACCATCAAAACCGAAATAAATTAAAATATACAATAATACCTCCGAAACTGTAAGGTAACCGGACACTCCCGCAGCCTTCAACACAATTGCTAGCTTGCGAAAGTTGCCGGTACAAATGCGCAAGTGTCGCAACACCCCAAGCCCACTCATGCACTGCATCCAAATCCCTCAAAAAATGAAGATACACTACATATATCTTGTCTCCAGACCGGTCTTGGAAAAGGGTATACCCCAACAAATACAACAGATACCCCCGTACAACATGATCAACAGTGATTCCATTCTGCTCACTCTTTGCCACAAGATTGTTTTTCAGTCAACTCGACACCTTTAACCCTCCACAATGATCAAACTCAGCACCTACTACAGTCGAATCAATACTGAGAAGCTGCTTCACAAAATATACCAGGTTGTCATCTTTCGGAATCTCTTAGTTCAATGTTTTTCCACTAACCGGTAACCCCGTGATACAACGGACATCGTCGAGTGTAATACTCATCTCACCATAGGGTAAGTGGAAGGTGTTTTTTTTTGTTTGCCACCTTTCAATAAATCCACAAACGAGAACTCGATTGCCTTGCACATAAGAAGTATTGATCAAGTTGTACAATGGATTGGCCTTCAGCCTTGTATGAAATTCCTCATTTTCGGCCTCGATATTCCAAAGCTTTAGTGAAGTTGTGTATTGCTTACAACCTATGAGACCCCGATCCTGTACAATTAAACGAATCAAACATCACGTATATATAAATACAAAACAATCAAGAAATTATTAATCAGTTTTTAAATTAATATACTTGTGTTTTCTTCAACAATCCATATCCAACATGATTCTCACAATCTTTCAACAATTTAGTGTTGTCCACCTCTACATCACTATCACTATCATCAGCATCATGTGAGGCCTCACCTGCCTATGTTGTTGCACCACCACTCCCAAATGCTCATGCTGCTGTCCTTGCAATCTCAATTTGAGCTGCCCCACCTGTCGCTTGGCCAATGTTTCATGCTTGGGGTGGCTCATTGACTAACTGTTTAACTGGTCCAATAATTGAGGTTTGGGTCGACAGAGCTGTCACATCATCAAATTGTCTCATATTTGAGGCAGAACCTTTATCTTCGATTGTTTCTAAAGACGCATACATAGACTCATCTGCATCCCCTATGTCTGCACCCTCAACTACCTCTAGAACCACAACTGGTTCCTCAACTTGTCCCTCTTCACTTGCACCTGTAACGGTTGGCACTCCCTCTTGACCACCTTCTTGAATTGGTTCTAACGACACTGCACTTGCACCAAAGTCAATTGCTCCTTCCACTTGTACATCTACATGCTCACTAGTTTCATTGTTCCTACTACATTCTTGTCACTTCTCCGGTTCCTTTATACGCCACACCGCTTTGTCTCGAACCCCAACAACATGTGCATTACTTGACGGAATCGGTGGATCTTTAACCACTTGATCCACTTCAATATCATTTGGTGCATCACTTGTTTGTTCGTTCGCATTACGAGATCTCGTCCTAACCATGATTCCCTAAACAAAAAACAAGACATACCATTCAAAAACATGAAGCATACTCGGGGAAAAAAATTGTAAAAATGACTGAAATGTCAACTAAACTAATGTTAAGCAGTAACATGAGCGTCAATACGTCTGACGTTTTAACTTCAGTCACAATTTCAATTCTACTATTGCAAACGCTACATACCTGACGCTGGGATTAATATTTGGCGTCAGTACGTCTAACGTATTAACTTCAAACAATATCAATTCTGCTCTTGCATACGCTTACTTATCCTGACGTTGATTACTATTTGGCGTCAAAAGATCCGGCGCCAGAGAGATCGCGGAAATTCAGTCAAAACATCGAATGCCAGACTTAATGATGTTGAAACATCAACGTAACGTCAGACCTACTAACGTTACATGCGATTCCCAACTCCTTCAACCCTAGTCGAAATCGCCGGAATACAAACATAAATAAACCGATAGCCATACACATTCAACCGAAATGAAAGAAAAACGATAGAGATTAATCATTTACATGTTTTGGTTCAAAGATTTGCTATTGTTTCTTCAATGTTCCCTCCACCGGTGCTCTTTACTTTATTCCGGCGAGATTTAAAATTCTCCGGTGGTTCTCCAGCGGTCCGCCGGCAGCTCTTCAATATTGGATGGTTTTTGAAATGAATAAAAGAGAAGTTGAAAATAAATAAGTGGGTAGTTTACGAAAGGTAGTTTATGATTAATAATGGTTAAGTTGTGTTGAAGATTGGTTATATTATATAAAATATTGTTTTTTAATTATACAAAATTAAAGAACTAAAATGTATATTTTTAAAAGTTATATTATTTTTGTAGAGTTATTAGTAATTACGTGACGTAGATAATTAAATGAAAAATATTAAAACAAAAAGTGTCGATAGTGATTTTGTAATGCCGATAGAAGACGCCTAAATAAAATATTAGAGTCACTTTTTTTTTTAAACCAAAAATATTGACCTAAATCGAATAATGTCCAAAGATGTCAAGTCACAAGAATTGATGAATATGATAAAATTTCAACCCCTTTAATAAAAATAAAAAAAATAAAAAAAAAAACAAAACAAAAACAAAAACAAAAACGATTAAATAAAGAAAATCAATCAAGCAAACCCTAGATTTCAAAAAAAAAATTGGTGCAACACCAACACATATTTATATGGTAATAAAATTTTCCACGGAGCAAATTCCAATCTATCTGTATGATTTTGATGTCAAACGGAGCCGACGGCAACAACAACAATAACAATGATACAGCAATATGGACTACATGGGAAGAACTATTGTTAGCCTTTGCGGTGAAGCGGCATGGTTTGGATGACTGGGAGACGGTGGCGATGGAGCTCCAGAACCGCCACCGGAGCTCCTCGGTATTTACACCCGAAAATTGCAGAGATCAATACAAAACTCTCAGACGACGATTCGAGAACCAAGAAGCTAACATCCACGAAAACGCCGCCGCCGCCGCCGTTTGTGACTCCGACGGTGATAATGGTTTTGGCGAATCTTTTGCTTGGCTTGAAGAGTTGAGACAACTTCGGGTCGCAGAACTCAAACAAGAGGTCCAACGATACGATCTGTCGATCGAGTAATCCTTTAGCATGTGTTCCATTTTTATACGGTGTTTTAATTTGGATTTCTCTTCGATCCAAACCAAAATTTAACTGGATGATGCTCTTATCAATTTAGATCTGTATTAATCTTGAGCAGGTCGTTGCAAAAGAAAGCAAAGACGTTGGAGGAGGAAAGAAAGAGTTCAAACGAGAATAGCGTTAGTATTCCAGATCTGGATAATAATCAAATAAAGGAAGAGAGATCGGAAAACGACAAAACAGCCGCCGGCCAGGTCGATACGCCTCGCGCCACCGGAAAGACTGTGTCTTGTGAGGACGAGAACCGATCATGTCACGAGTCTAATTCCACGGAAAATAGACAAGCCGGGTTGAAGGTAGAACCAGAACTGGAAGGGGGGATTAAACAGGATCCAGAGTCATTAAACCCTCCGGTCGAAGATGAGGAGGACTCGTGTGACGATAGCTCAGATAGGCGGCATGAATTGGTAGGAAAGGAGAGTCAGGAGGTGGCGGTGAATGAAGGAGATGACTCGGCGGAATTAGCCGACGATTCGAAGGAGGGAAGTCAGGGGACGAAGGAGACCAGTGACGTGCAGAGTTCAGCGAGTCTGATTACAAGGAAATACAGAGCTGGCGAGCTAGATGGTGGCGGAGGTGGAGGAGGAGCCACAACCACCACCACCACCACCCTAGTGGGTATAAAGCGGGAGCGCCAGGGTGCCGTTGAATCAGAGCCATTGTATGGTGTTTTAGATAACATCTGGTCGCAAAAGCATGGTTCAATGTTCGGGCACCGGCTTGAAAGCCAGGTTCGTTTTACCAATATATTCTTTTTTTTTATTTTATTATTATTTTATTTTATCAATATATTTCTAAAACTAAATACTACAATGACTTTATTAATAAAAACTTTTTATTGCAAAAGTGTTCACCTTCGTGGCAAACACAATTAACAATTTATATCCTGAAATCATTTCACTTTAATATAAGACTCAGATCAACATTTTCCTAACCCAGGCTGGCCGGTGGAACTGACAGTTGCCAATTCGCTGGTTAACCTTCGGTTCATGCAAGTTTTTTTTTTTTTTTTTTTATTTAAATAGAAAAATGTAAACTTAGGTAATTATCGAGTCACGAATTTCAACCGTAGGGTCACCGGTTTAACCGGCAAATAATATAATTTATATTTATAAATAGATTTTGATATAAGCTATCACCTTATGAGTTCCCTTTTTTATTTTTTATTTTTTTATGTGATGAGTTCCCATTTTAAAACTCCAAATATTGGTTATGTTATTATTGCAAAAGAATATGCTGAACAGTTTTAAAGCTAAAATATATCTTTAACGTTTATACTTAATAATCTTATTACATAGGAGAATTTTTTTGTTTGTATGGTGTTGCATTTTGTTAATATATAAGAAATATTATACGTAGAGTTTGTTTTATGAATTGTTTGAAGTAAAAATGAATATGATTTTGTTGTCGATCTATAATAAATAAAGCGGTATGAATACGATGAAGATGAAGGTGGTGATTAATGATGAAGAAGATGAATAGTTTGTAAGGGTGATGAATATGATGAAGAAGACAGAGGGTTTATGAATATTCTTGTTGAAGAAGAAGATATTTGTTGGAGGGAAATTATGAGGTGGGTAGGTTGGGGCGTGAAACGTAAGGTATATAAATTTAAGAGACCAATTTGTAATATAAAAAAATTGGTGTGGAAATAGTATAAATGTTGTGATGTAAAGGTAGAAACTGTGGTGTAACTAAAGAATGAAAAATGTAGAAAATTCAATGCAAATGTAGATTTGAGTTTTAAGTGTGGTGTATAGAGGGGTGCGGTGACAAATTTGATGGGTTGCAAATAAAATGTATGTAGAGAGAGTTGGTACATTAAACTTACTTTGACCTAGCGGTTTAACCAAAATCCGTTGGGTTTGATCGGGTCGTTTTGTTAAATGGGTTGATACTTGATTCGGTCATGGAGATCGCTTCACCGGATTTGACGATCAAACCGTCGTGCTGGGCCAGATCGAGTTTAATAACTACGCCACCGAAAGAATGTGATTATGCTCGGTGTTGGTGTATCTTAATATGAAAAGACAACTCTGGTCTCTATGAACACAAGCTTCTACCCTACTTCTCCTATTTATTTTAAGGAAATTTTAATATGAAACTCTCTATTAGGCCTTTTTATTTACGGGAGATTCTAACATGACGTGTGAACGTTCGATGCTCTTTTTTTATTTTTTCTTTCCTTTCTTTTTGAAACACGTAACAATATATGTATTTATTTATTAACATTCACAACCACGCATGATGTACAAGAGATCCCCGGACAAGCTATACAACTATCTGGCCCTTTGACATAGCTGGAATATTCTTGGAGATGAGTCTATAAAGGAAATGTTAATAGCTATATCAAATTGTAATGGATAGTCGGATGCTAAAACGTGTTTGTTTGATGAGTGTTGAATTGTATACTGAAAGATTTTAAGGATTCAGAGTATCAGCAAGAACAAAAGATTGAATCTTCAATAATGATTTATCTGAACAATTTTGGTTAAAGGACGTGCAACCAAAACATGAAAGGAGCCCTTTCCTTTGTACATGACGGAAATTTGCCTTAAAGGAAAGAAAGGACCCAGGGGAGATGTTTTGGCTATAAGTCCATACAATTTAGGCAAGTGTACACACAAGATAATGACACATGTATCTTTAACATATAGCCCCTCCCAATTCAAATGGTGTTATGACAACATTGAGTTTGTCTCTAACTATTGCAAATTGAGATGGATATAGGGCTTTGGTTAGACATTCAACCACCTGATCTGCTGAACGAATGCTACTGGCTTGAAGTTGATTTTGCATAACCTGAATTTTGATATAATGCACCACGATATCAATGTGTTTGATTCGTGGATGATATATAGGATTCTTGATTCGTGGATGATATATAGGATTCTAAGCTAACATGGCTGCACCAGTGTTGTCACAGTAGGCTGTGGGTGTTCGTGAAATTGAGATTCCCAAGTCTTAGAGCAACAACTTGTTTCATTAAAGTTTAGCTGATAAGTCATCCAAGGTTCTAAACTTTGAGTCTTTGACTATGTGTTGGACCTAGCCTCAAAATTTTGTTTCTTAGAGCTCAGTGATATAAGCCAGCTACTGATTTTCTGTCATAGAGTGAGCAACCCTGATTTGCATCAGAGAACCCTGTTATATGTAGCAAGTCTGACGGTTTAAAACGAATCTTGTATTTGATTGTCCCTTTTACATATCTGAGAATTCTCTTAAGAGCTTGCCAATGATCTGTCATAGGATTTTGCATGAATTGACTTAGACTAACATAGGTGATGTTGGGTCGTGTGGATGTTAAATATTGCATAAGGAAGCCAACAACTTCAACCATAGTGCGGCTGGCCTTTACTTTAGCATTAGGAAGAGCATGGCCTTTACCAAATTGACAAGCTTCACAAAGCATTAACTCAGCATTTTCATTGAATTTGACATTACATTGACTTAGGACCTTACAATTGACTTGTTTAGAAGGATGCCTTTACCTTCTATGCCAAACATCGAGACTCTTTTTTGAAAACTACATTTGCACTAGAATTTACTGGGACTTGACTGACTCAATTGACCATAGTGAGGCTGGCATGTTGCAGCTGAGTTGGATTGATAGGAGCTCTCATTACTGGGAAGATGTTTTGATCTGGTATTCTTTTGTCCTTAATAAAACTACAAGTAGGGTCAAATTCAACAATAACAGGATTATCAAAAGTAAGCTTAAAGATGCTTAATAAATGTTTGGTAATACATTGAACATGCAAAACAATATGAAGGTGTAATGGTTTATGTTTTATGCGAACTTTTTCACCATTTCCTATGGACAGACCATCATTACCATTGTATTCAATCCCTGATTTGCAGTTTATTGAGATCTAATGTGATATGGTTGGTAGCATCACTGTCCATATACTAGTTAGAATCAATTACTGAGTGTGTAAAACATTAAAATACAACTCCATATTGAAATAAAAGACATTCTAAGTATACATATATACATATAAATATTTGAATAGTAGTAAATTTATTATTAATGCGGCTCATAATGACTAAATAAAAGATATTTTTACATCGTACTTTATGTCTAACGCAATCAAAAGGAATTTACGAATGTGTATGATATAAAAAACTTATGTGTTACATATCTATGCTGCATTTGCAATTCAGGTGCATGTGAAGGGTTTGGATTTCTATTTCAAAGATTCTGATGTAAACACTCTTATATAGTTTATGAAGTTCTATTGTGACTAGCTTCAACCTGGGAATGCAGAGTATTTCTAATTTGTAGTCGTATAAGGAGACGAAAGTTATTTATTTACAGAAATTTTCAATTTTGCCCCAAGTGTTTCAATCTTACAATTTTTCCCCAAGTGTTTCAATCTTACAGTTTTGCCCCAAGCACTTTTACTCTAATCTATGTATTACTGCATATTTTTCCACGCGTCCAACACCAAGTTTGAAGGTGGGATAGAAATGGTAGAATTGAAGGTGCGATAAATAATTGGCATGTGGGGTAAAATAGATTTCAAAAGTAAACGAAATGTTAAATTGGATCATCGACGTTGCAATCGTAAATTTCGTGAAACAGAAGGAACCTTACATCTATATGTGTATTAATAAATTTTGATATTTGAACACAATTATGGACATATATGTGATGGTCCCCATTTTGTTTTACTTGCTACAGAAAACAGAGAGGTACAAGAAGATGATCCGGCAGCATGTGGACCTAGAAACGGTTCAATCCCGAATCGAAGACGGTTTGTATTCTTCTTGCCCTGCAAAGTTTTATGTAGATCTCTTGCTTCTTGTCAACAATGCCAATGTGTTTTTCCCAAAGTCATCGCCTGAATCATTGGCTGCCCGCGAGCTCCGTCGACTTGTAATGAAAGAGCTCAAGAATAGCTCTGCACCACCATCTTCTTTTGGTCAACCTTCATCACCGAGACCCCAGACCAAACCGGATCCCGGAAAATCCGATTCAATGCTTGCAAAACACAAGTCAACAACCCCATTGATTGTCTGCAAAAAGAGAAGCTCCATTTCAGGGAAAGCATCTTCTTCTTCAGGCAATAATAATAAGGCAGAAGAGCAAGACGAAGATAAACCGTCTTCGATTCCAAAACCTAGTGTCAAGTCCCCTTTAATGAGTACATCTAATGAAGAAGAAGACGGTGCATCAAAAATCAAAGCGAAAGAAAAGCCAGTCACGACCGGTGTGAGAAGTATGAGAAGAGGGAGTAGTAGCAAAGGTAGAGCAAGCGTTAGCAGCTCGGTGTCTGGGCCTATTGAGAAACCGATCTCTCGCTCCATGCCTCCGCTAGATAATACCACCACCGATAAAGCGGAGGCATCGAAAGTGGATAAGAAGAAGGGTGGCCCCCAAGTAGCTACTAGTAGTAGCACAGTGAAAAAGAAGGGTGCTGCTGATTTTTTGAAACGGATTAAAAAGAATGAACCCGGAAAGGGAATATCCCCGGAGTCAGTCAAGTATTCTGGTGAGAGTTCGTCCAAAGTAAAGATGGATAACAAAGATCATAATCCCATCAAAAAATCAGATGAAAAGAAAGATGTTAGACGAAGTGGTGGCGGCGGCAGTAGTGGTGGGGGCGGCAGTAACAATAAGAAGAAGAATGTGAAGGAGGATATTAGTCCATCTAAGAGGATAGGGAGACCGCCGAAGAAAGGTAAAGAAGTGGTGGTAATGGGAAAGAGAGGAAGGGAAGGTGAAGGGGAGGGGTCATCAAAACAACCAAAGAAAAAATCAAGAAGGTAGTTTTTGATGGAGTTTGAAAAAACAATGGTGTTAGGTGTATATTGTAAGTGGCAAGTAGGATTTGCTCATCTTTTTACGATTAATCAACTTTTTTTTTTGGGGGGTGGGGGGTTTTCTTATTTGTCCATCCATGTTATATCGATGGAGGAAGAAGAAGAAGTTCAAACATGTTTCAGACTGTTTTGGTTCACGACTGTGATTGTAGTTTTAGTCACATTTTGCTCCAGATTTTTATTGGAAAATCGTCAATTTTTTTAGGAACATATGCTACCAAAATTTCTGAAGATAACCATTCAAGGTTATACGAAAAAATTAAAAATAAAAACTAGGCCTTTGTGGACAATCTGTCTACAAATACTTTAGCAAATATTTTTTATATATATATATATATATATATATATATATATATATATATGTATTAATTAATTTTGGTTGCATATGTTTCTAAAAAAAAAAAAATACTTATATTTCGTAACTTATCTAATCGGTAACAAAAACCGTAACAAACTATTAGTAAAATGAAGGAAACTATATTGACTGGACCGTCTAATTTACCATTGACCGTCATAAAAAAACTGGACCGTCCAATTTGAATCAATATTAAAATAATAGGGACTGCTTGATTGACGTGATTTATCATTAGCTATTGTATACATAAAAAATTCTTTAATCTATCAATCAAATTACCGGCCATCACTATAATTCATTGTTTGATTTTAAAAAAAAAACAAGAAAAAACACAGATTAATCCACTGATTGTAATTTTATTTTAGAGGGAATTGATTGCATTTCATAGACTTCACTTCTTCGTCTGAGTTTCTTCGACTTTGTTTCTTCCCCTCCTTACATCTACGGTCATCAACTATCGGTTGCATAAAACGTATTGATTAATTTCATAAAAATTGTGACCTAATTGTGAATAATAGTTTTGTTATATACATAAGACTGTCCCCAGGACATGGCTAGTAGTAAATGGCTTGGGTGTTGTAATGACGGCTGGACCGGGAGCTAGAGTGTGGAGGTTCGAATCCTGTAAATGGACGATTTCTTTCAGTATCTTGGTATAATGGCAGCCCTTGACTCCAAGCCACTAGGTTACCTGATTAATATCTCCACCAATTCCATGGGACAGAGGAGTGGGGGCCCTTTCGGTTAGGGTTTAACCGTATATATACATATGACTCGGCTCACCCCCTAATCATCACATGTGATGTTGCAATGTTAACCAAATGTCATCACATGATGATCAACAGCTACGATAATTATCCAGATAATTATCTAACATGATACCGTTTAATCAAGCCACGACATATCATATATGGCTTTATGGTGTAACAACATCCGTCGATCGTATCGAAGATTCATGGTGTATTTTATCTAATGGACAACCACATACTACGTGTTATATTTATAACGCAAGTTATAACACGTAATATTTATAACACTCCCCCTTGGATGTTCATTACACAAATAATCTGCCTCGTTAAAATCTTCATTAATAAAAAGCCCTGTGGGAAAAAAATCATAATGTAGGAAAGAGAGTACATCCTTCATCTGTGTTTTACTCCCCCTGATCCGAACATCTCTTCAATTCCTTAAATTGGCGCATTCCGATTTTCTTCAGTAATTTCTTAATTGTGGCAGTAGGCAGTGCTTTAGTGAACAAATCCGTGGGATTGTCACATGATTTGATCTGTTGAAAATCAATATCACCCTTCTTATGAAGATCATGCACGAAGAAGAATTTTGGTGATATATGCTTTGTCCAGTAGCCTTTTACATAGCCTCCCTTCAATTGAGCTAAACACGCTGCATTGTCTACATACTATGTGGTTGGTTTATCTTTGTCAACAAGTAAACCACAATTCTCCCTGATGTAAATGTTAAGTGTAGTGCCCGAAAGACAATTATATATTTGTTTTAGGGCAAAATTAATAATTCATCTTATTATATGCATGTATGCTTATAATTAAGACACTACTGAAAACCCTAAGTACCTCGTTTATGTAATCACATAACTCAGTGTATGGCTATACACAAGAGGATTGAGTTAGTGAGATGTACGTAAAATTAACTTAGTCCGTAGCGTTGATTAATCTGAGTACGGGTCTCATGATTAATATGCTAATAATGCGCCCAGAACACTTTAGGTGTGACAGTCTTATCCGGACTGTCGGTAATAGGGTACTTAGTGGGGGCATTTATATATGATGATAATCATATAGGGCTGGACCGATTTGATTTGAGTTCTCGATATAATTCCGTGATCGAGAAGTCTTATCGAATCATAAGATGATCATATATGGATTAATCTCAATCCTGATTTGATCACAGACAACTGCTTAGACTAGGGTAGAGTTTGATGTGTTAGTAAGGATCACTTCGTAGTATGTGGTGTGGTCCAACACTTTTCGTTGGCTCTATTCTGGGATGAGTGAGTAGTCTGTGCTATCACAGATATGGAATCCATTCCTTCCCTCGGGAAGTAGACAGACAGTTCCCTTATTTGTTAGCCCTAAGAAAATGATCGATCCCGGGAGTTCATTAGCTACTAGTCCGGTATGTGAACTAATTGATCACCAGGGGGTTAATGGTAAATAAGGAAAATATGTTTCGAGAAGGGTTTACGGAAATATCCCGACTCGAAATGAACAGTCTATGGAGGATTTATCCGGATGTAATGATTATATCAGTGGACGCTTATCAACTCATGGTTGAGTGTAAGTTATCTATATTCGGCAGAGTTCAATTTCGGGTTTATGGTGGTGTAATCCCGGAATCAATAGATTGAATATAATTGTTCGGTCTGACGAATAATTTTATTTAATTTATTGTAGTTATTGAATATGGGTCCATGGTCCCCGACGTGGCTCCTAATATAGCATATAGGTTTTCTAGTCGTTTCACCTCAATTATAATTAAATAGTTGGATTGAACTATTTAATTGATATGTTGATTAATTGTTTAGTTGGACTAGATAATTAAATACACGGAAAAGAGTTTTTTCGTGGACTCGGCCCAATGTGTCAAAAATGCGTGTAGGCCTATTTTTTCTAGGGTGGGGCGCATTTTATGTTGATTAATTATTAAGGAATTAGTTTTCTTGGATAATTATTTAACATGTGATTTATCTTTTATTTGTTAATTGATAATTCATGGAATATTAGATAATATATTTATTTATCCTAATTTGTTTGGGATATATTATATATTTATCTTTTATTTGGAATAAGGATTAATGTTGGTCCCTTGGAAAGGCTAACACAAGTTTAGAGGGGGTGAATAAACTTGTCACCAAAACTTTCCCAAAATCGAAAGTACCCGGAAACTCGGTTTCTCGAAACTTAAACGGCGCTCGATTCGCTTTTGTTCTGTCCCTTAACTTGTGCGGAGTTCAAATAACTCAATCGAGTATAAGTCAATCTGACTTATTCTTAGTCTAGTTAATCGGCGTGGATAGAACTAGCCTTAGTGCAATAGATGTGTCAATAAAGATCCAAACCTCCTATGTATCAGTTTGGTGCTGACTCGATGTCTAATGTTTCTTTGAGTGAAGTGATGAAGTGATTATGCAATAATTAAAACAATCACAACACAAATGTAAAAGCATAAAATAAATCAACACAAGATTTGTTTATGGAAGTTCCGGGAGGTGTAATCCCGTACGTCTCCCCTTCTCCTGTGGTGTAGGAGGTACCACTAGAATCTTGAGATAACCGTTACAAAATCCTAGCCTAATGACAGTCCTTCACGACACCCTAGTTTCACTATCTACACATAATGAAGAATGGTAGGATTGCTCCCTTCATTCTGCACACTGATCCTTCGGAGGTGGAATGACTCCTTCACCAGCTCACCAGTGACATACACACAATCTGCAGATCGCACTGCAAATTGTGGCAACCAAGTTGCAACCAGTGATGAGGAAAGGTGGAGTTGCTCTCCTCAAACTATGCACAATCGACTCTTTTCACAAAGGTTAGGTTTAGAATTAATCAAAAGATTAATTCAGTGAGCTTCCTGATTCTTCTGGATATAGCGTTGTAGCTCCAAGATGCCTTCTCCCCTTAATGGATTCTTTGAATCTTTCTTTTAAATCTCCAAGGCAATTCATTTGGCTTCCTTTTTCTAGATATGAAATCTGATTTTCTGGATCAGGATCTTTAGATATGTGCTTTTCAAAACTTCTCCGATCCCCCATTTTTAATCATTTTTCTCTGTGTATTTATAGGGATGATGTAACAGTCAACTAGCTCTTGTAGCCGTTACATTTGTCGTTTAGCCAACGTTCATATTCAACAAGGCCTTAACTCAGTTTTCTACTCTTCTTCAAAACTGAGTACCTTGTATTCTTGACATCCGACTTTTATTGACTAAGTCGGAGTACACCATTCAGCTTCCTTCTTCTCCTGATAACTGATAATCTTTGTCCTTAAGATTATTCAGCTTTACATGATCTATAGTTCAGTTTCAGGTCACCACAGATTTGCCTTAATCCTGATTTATAATCACGGCTTAATCAGCTCTAACTGAGTTGGCCACCTCAGTTCTTCAGTCTTCAACAACTGAGTCTGTGTCCCTCAGTCCTTCAGTCTTCTTAGATAGGCCAACTGAGTCTGTGTCCCTCAGCGAGCTTATCTTTTCCAGTTCTTGCATAACTGAGTCTGCTCCCTCAGTTCTTCATATATAAACTCAGTTTTCTTGTTGCGACTCAGCTGTTTGCCTAGTTCCTAACTTTTACAATGCTTGTCTGAAATAACCTATACAAGGTTCAGACTCTAGATAGAACTTATACATTTTTCTCAAGACTGTTTCTTGCTTCTTCTTCCATTATGCACTATAACAGCTAGTTATGACTTCATCATCATGGGTTATAAGCGATCTTATTAATTACGTGATGAATCATCATCAAAACACAAATATTATTTCCAACAATTTCCCCCTTTTTGATGATGTATCATAACCCTCCCTAAAAGCAATAATAAAAGAATAATGCAAGAAAACATAACAAAAGAAATTAAGATAACAAACTAAACAGCTGAGTTCATTACAAGATTACGCCACAACAAACTGAATTACTAAAAATGATTACAAATTTCCTTTTTCCAAATTCATCAGTTTTTCACTAATAAAGATGCTCCTTTTTGTCTGCAGGAGTCTTCTTGCCTTTCCTTCTTCTTTTGATTCACCATTTCTAGGATTGATCTCTAGGTATTCATTGATTAACTGATTTGCCTCTTCATTGTCCTGGTTTTTAAATTTTACCAAGATCTCCTTGATCTCCTCATTTGTAACATCCCGACTTTTCAGAAAAGGGGTATAAAAGTCCTTTTACGATTTTATGTGTGTCTCGATAATTTTAATGAGTTATCTTTGTTATTAAATGAATAGAGTCAATAAAATTGTTAAAGGGTATTCTGATATTTTAAATGTGTAACTTTTATTGAGGGCAAAACGGAAATTTAACCACCCCTATAAATACCTCTTATAACCTAAAACTCTTCTCATTTTTTCACTTCTCCAAATTTTCCTGCGGCTGAGTGAAAAAAAAGAAAAAAAAAACGAGAGGAAAAAGAAGGAGAAAACAATGGATACTTTTGGGCATATCTCCGCGACCGTTAATCCGTTTTGAAATCCGAAAGTACCGCTGGAACCGTGAGAGGACGAGGATCGTTTTGATACCAGAATTTGGGTCTGATTCTCAGGTATGTTGGAGTCGAATTTTCTGCTGTGAATTCATGAAAAGGATCATGAATTCGTGTTCTAGGGCTTTGTTTCGTAGTTCTTTGTTTAGAGGTTTTGATCATCAATTAATTTATGTTAATTGGGATCTTTTAGATCATGTTTGAGGTCTGTTTAAGTGCTGCTGAGTTTGGTTTGGTTTTGGCCCCAATCTTGGTTTCAATCAAGCCTTGTAGATCTTCTTGGTGTAATTCGTAGAATCTGTGTTTTGGGGCTGCTGTGCTTTGAAGGTGGCAAGGAATCGTTTTTAACAGGTGAGATGCTCTTCCTAATGTTTAATTAAGTTTATGATGTTTAAGGTTGAGTGTTTGTGGTGTTTTAAATGCTAGATATCATGTCTCTTGGTTGTTAGATGTATATGTGATGTTTAGTTGTGTAAAAGTTGTACTTTTCGCTATTTTGATGAGTATATGGTTGAAGAACATGTTTGGTTTGGGTTAGAAATCGTAAAGTGCATAAATTGCAAGTTTTAGGTTTTTCTAATGCACAAGAGTATGCTTGACCAGGGCAAGCGCACTCCTGCGCTGGCTGAATGAAAAACAGAATGTTTACTGAGAGCACAAGCGCCGCGCTTGCTCAAGGCAAGCGTACACACTGCTCAAGGCAAAATCGTACGCTCGCTCAAGGAAGCGTACACACTGTAACTTCTTTGAATGAAAAATAGAATGCTATTAGTTACCCAAGCGCACGCTTGACCAGGGCAAGCGCACTCTTGACCCAGTTTCTCATGAAAATATGTGTTTTAATACTATACTTGGTTTAGGAACGTTCTAATGGATCTAATAACGTTAAATGAACTTGAAGAAGCCCTGATTAAGCTTCTGATGCGTTTAGTTCCGGCACCGAATGTACTCTTCAAGGGAGTTGAAGTTCGGGACCGTCGGAAGATTATGATTGGCTTGTGCTTTGATGAATTAGCATTCATCAATGTCTGTGTAATTACTAGGTCTTGTCCGTGTCTAGAGGTCCAGGGAAGAGAGTTGAGTTGTGAGGGAGCCTACTTGAAAACACTTAGGTGGCTAGTTAACAATTTAATAAACTACATATGTGACTAGTAAAAAGATTAAACATCATGAGAGCTTGGACAGGCACAGTACAACATCGGCAATGTGAGGTTTGGCCAGATAAAGTGGTGTTGATCATTGCCGGATTCTAGACAAAGCCAGTTAAAGTAGTGATCATCCCGCCGGACAAACTCACGAACGAGATAGCCATTCACCGAGATAGCACTTGAGCTAGCCGGTCAAAGTGAAATGATTGTCTCGGGTCCGCTAGAGATTTATCTCTATGGGGTTGCAACTTTTGTCTTAGTGCATATCTCACTAAGTGTAGTGCCCTCGCAAACATCTTTGTAACAAAGATAAGATAAGTTAGAAACGTTTAGTCACGACATGTTGATGGACATGAAGTGAACCCTAGAATTGAGTCGGTCTCATAAAGATAATTTAATAATAATTAATGAACCTTTCGTTGTAAGACTTAATTATACATTACCTTCTTCATCTTGCTAAGTACTTGTACTTACCTCAATTGCATATGTTGTTTTGTGTGCTTTTGGGGTGAGAAGACGAATGTCGACCTTGAGATCGTTGAGGAGTTCGATGATGATTTGATGGCGTTGGTGCTATGATGATGCTTACTTTTACTTTTCTATTAAGGTTGTACTAGAATGTGTTGTAGATTTCTTTAATAATTTGTTGTACCTTCATTAAGACTTTTGTAAGTCAAGTTTGTACTTTCAACATCGACGTTGTAACCTTTGGAGAATCGTCGTTGTAATCTATACAATTCGGCTATAGTCGGTTGGTATTCTATTCTAGTAGCATTTATGAGTTTTTACCCGAGCCTTTTGGGCTTCATTGCTTTAATTTTGATACTGACGGCGTAGAGGTGGCGTATAATATTGGATTTATTTAATGTTATACGCGCGAACGTTCTCTTTCCGGATAAGGGCTCGGTATCCGGAGGCGGGCGTTACATCATTCATCAACTTCTCTTCTTCTTCGTAAATGGGACTAAGTTCCTTCCTTTAGTCTTTTCCCCCCGGTTCTTGTCTTTCTATCTTTTCTTTGCTTTTAGACTTTCTTTCAATCTGACACAGATTGCAAGTTTCTTCCTTATATTCAGCACAGCTTTGACCGAGGCTTCTTCATCTTTCTCAGTTCTTGTTTCTGTGAAGGTCTCTTTTGCAGTTAACTCCTCAATCAGATTTTCAATTTCTTCTCCATTTTGTTGGATAGCTAGTAAATCAGCATCTACTTGTTTATCTTGTTCCTCCACCAACTGTTTGGCATAGAATTCTTTGGATTTACCAGCTTCAGTTTTCTCTTCCGTTTTATCAACATCAGCAGCAGCATCATCTTCAGCTTTCTCTTCATCACCTTCAGTTTTCTCTTCCCCCTTGTTTGAAGATATGCAAAAGATTTCTTCAAATAACTTGCGTAAGGTGATGATGTTAGAGTACTTGTTTAAACTTGAGTAATGTGCTTTTCCAATAAAGTCATGTAGATTGTAGAGTTTCTACTATAGAGTTTGCATCAGTCTTTCAATGATCTCTTTCAATCCTTCGAGTTTCTCTTTAGTTTCAGTTTCTTGACGCTGAGATTCTTCAGTTGCAGATTTGCTTGTAGATGCCTCATAAACCTTAGATGAGGAGCTTGGTTCTTGATAATGAAAATGAACATCATGACTTGACAGTTCCTTTTCATAATCACCCTCACAAAATTCAAAGATCCTCCAAGGCTTCTCTTTGCTCTTGATGTACTCTCCATGCGTCTCGGTTGGATGTTCACTTCCTTCGGCCATCATCAATCAATTACATCTTCGATTTGATTTTCTTAGCACTGAAATTTGTTCCACATCCTTCTTTGTCTCCTCAAGGTTCTCGCCATCCAATCTTACAGTCTTACTTGAACTAGAATCTGAAATTTCACTTCTTTCTTCTTCAACGATTTTCCTCTTCTTCACTCCAGTGGACACTGATTTGTGTTTCACTTCTGTTTGTGTGGATTTTAAAATGGAGAAATGATCTAGTATCCTTTTGAACTCGATAAGTGTATCCCTTTTTCAATAAAAAATTTTCTCCAGTAGCCTTCCTTTCTTTGGCTTTCTCTTTCTCATCTGAGACTTGTTTGATCAAATGATTGAGAACAAAATTGTTCCAATCCAATCTCTCTTCAAACCATATAGCATAGATCAGCTTTAGTTTATCTGTCGAAAGAGTGTAGAAATTCCGAGCATGACCAATGACATTTTTGGTCAGAAGGATCATCAAGAATGCGAATTCTTGTTTCTGTTGATATATGGATCCATTGAAATTTTTCTCGTCCTTGTTAAATGTTGTGGCTTTCCAAAGCTTTCCTTTTTCTTCATTTCCAAATATGAGAGATGAAGATCCTCCGATTATGTCTAAACCAAAGACTAGTGAAAGAAGATGTTCATTAATAGTAATGCACTTGTCTTGAACCGTTGTCCTGAAGCTTTTTCCATCATTGGTGATTACGGCATTTTTGTAGAAGTCTTTGATGCCGTCTGGACACAAAGTAGTGACCTTTGTATCAATCAAATTCTCCAATCCTCGAATTTTCTTGATTTTGCTTACAATCTGAGTTGACAGAGTGGAGTTTGAAATTTTTTGATAGAAATCGTCTAGGCTTGTGGTGATTCCTTCATCAATGTTGTTTCGCTCCATGATTTTCTGATTTAGGAAGTCTTGATAGAACTTTGAATGTTTTTGAAATTGATTGAATAGGATTTCGTCAAGATTGCGTTTCTTAGTCTTCCAATCGTTTTCAAATAAGAGTCGTGTCGCAATCAATGAGATTTGTAGGGATACATGTACTTTTTCTCCCAGATTGACACGTGCTTATAAGTGATTTGTCATGTCAGCCCAAACGACGGATGGTAGCTGGAAATTTTTCTACTTTTGATCAATTTGCCTTCATCGCCTTCTACATTTTCACTTTGTGTAAAGTCGGTTTTTCTCAAGATTTTGCAAAAAAGCGACTTTTCCTGCAAGCAGCTTTTAAGTTTTCTTGGTACCCATATCTTCTTGGTCTGGCTGGATTAGTTATTGAAGTATAACTTTCGCTTTCTTGGTTGAGAGAATTAAGCCTTCTCAACTCTTTTACAGATAAACCATTACGCTCAACCTTAGTTGATTTCACAAGGATTCTTTTAGGTTTTACATCTTTAATTTCTTTGTGTAATCCACTATGTCTTCCAAAGATATCTTGGTGTCAGAGTTTATACTCTTTGAAATCTCAAGACTGGTAGGGGTGAGGAATCATCATTGCTTTTATCAAATCTACTAGACATTAATCTTTCAAAGAAGATTTGACATCTCGCCAAAAAAACTCATTCCAATCTTTTGCTTTGCCAAGTTCTATGTCTTTTAATCTTGATTCCAATGTGAGTTTTTCGGTTAACTTGACAAGTTCGAATTTCTCTTCTGAGTTCAAATGAATGATAACCGAGTAGTAAAGAATGTACCTTTTCTTGATGGTTTGATGCAGTTTTAAGATTTGAATGTACATTCTTTTGTTGCTTTAGTGAATCTTCTATATCAATAGTAACTTGCAACAACTTCTTTTCTTCTTCTTTTGAGAGATCTCTTAGTGATGGAACTCCTCTGGATTTGTCTATATAAACATTGAAGTTCGTATCCACATCATCACTGAGTTGAAGTTCTGGATTTGTATGCAAATTTGTCGCACCGAACCTCTCGAGATAATTGATCCTGAAAATCGATACATTTTGCAAACAATAAGTCGTGGGTGAATAAGCCAACTTCTAATTCGGATGTTACCATTGAAATCAAACTAAGTGCTTTTACAAGCGATATATGAGGGCTTCCAACAATCGGTGTGTATCGGAAATAATCGATGGCGATTACTTCAAGCAAACAAACTGTCTCGATATTCGAAATGGATCTCTTCAAAAGCGGAAGAATCGCTCCCGATACCAATTGTTGGTCCTTTGAAAGACTAACACAAGTTTAGAGGGTGAATAAACTTGTCACCAAAACTTTCCTAAAATCGAAAGTACCCAGAACTCAGTTTCTCTGAAACTTAAACTGACGCTCAGTTCAGTTTTGTTCCTGTCCCTTAACTTGTGCGGAGTTCAGCTAACTCAACTGAGTATAAGTCAATACTGACTTATTCTTAGTCTAGTTAACTGGTAGCAGATAGAACTAGCCTTAATGCAATAGATGTGTCAATAAAGATCTGAACCTCCTATGTAAAATAAAATAGTTTCTTGGTTATTTCTTTGAGTTTTTCTTTTGGTTTTCTTCCTGAAGCTATCAACTAGCTTGATTTGATCAAGCTATATCTCCGTAGTTGAAGGTATGAATCTTTGAACATTCCTTTATAATTTTGTTATGGTTGATTACCTTTATTTAACGCAATGTAATTAATCTGAATGTTTAAACGAACCGTAATTTATCATAATTAATCACAACAGAAATATGTAATTCCAGAATTAGGAACCGCCGCGCTCATATTTGCGACGGCCTGTATAGCAATTGCGAGGCACCATTAGGTCATCCTAAATCTAGAGATTTAGCGTCAGCTATGTTGATCGACATGTTTAATTCACGGTGAGTTAGATCTGGACAATCTACTTGTCGTATTTCATAAATTAACATGAATGATTTGGAAGGTGAAGTTTAAGTGAGGACATAGCTAGGATCAATCCTTAAAAATGTGCTAGTAAGTGTTGTAGCTACCTGGGGAGGTTCTTGAGCCGGCACTTTTTAAAACTTGTTGCATGTGGGTTAATACAACCAACGAAAGAGGTTAACTACATATAGACGTTTATTGTCCATCCCAATAGAAGTAAATAAGGATAGAAGATTGCACCCGTAGCTAAAATGAGTTAAAACATATGTTCTGATTGAATTGGGGAACTACGGGAAAAGTAAACATAATGATTAGTTACACCAAGTTAGGAGATCAGTTAGGAGGGGGAACACAAAATTTATTTTCTGTCTTTATGTTGGTCAAAGACCATTATATATGTTCTTAGTTAGATTAATACGTCTATTATCCGTGTTTCATTGTCTCTGTCGGATCGACCTTGACACGCCCTTGTTATACATCGATTGACTTAGTACTCTTGCTAGTAATTTGTGAGTAGCACGCGATCAAGTTTTTGGCGCCTTTGCCGGGGACAATAGACAATGTTGATAATAAATTAATTAATTTTAATTAAGAGCTTTCTATTTCCTATCATTTATTTTATTTTCGATCCTTGAGTCATTTCTGCATAATCGTGTACTGTATTACGATAAAAGGAAATAAAACAAGCCGTGAAATTGTGAGAGTCTTCTCGCAATAGCGAGAACCTAGAAGCTCACTCTTGATTGATTCCCTATTTTTCTATGTCGATCCCTGTTACTTTTTAGTCAGTACATCCGCAGCTGTTGGGTCCGAGCCCAACTAAAGTTGAAGTTTGCTAACCGTGTTTTTGTTTTCTTTTGTTTATTTTACAGGACGTGCAGAGCATTTTTTGATTTTCATTCAGCTATATTTTCTACAGAAGATTCCGAACAAAGCACATTGCCTCCAAGAAGCACTTTCATTTTGAAAGTGATGCCTATCTCGATGTATCCAGGTTCCACAATAAGAGAGCAGTATGAAGAGGATAAAAAGAGAGTGAAGCTGGAGGAAGAATAAACTAGTACCAAAAGAGCTATAAAACAAATCCTAGACGAGTATGAAGACTTTAGGAGAGGTAAGTCTTATATTCCAATTTATGATATTTCTTTTTCTAAGTCCGACCCTGAGGAAGACCCTAATTACATTCTGTCAAAGCCATAGGATTCTCAGGACTTTGATGTAATTGATAAATTAGGAGATCCTGGTAGTATTAGGATCAGTGGTTATTCAATAGGATTAGGTTTATGCGACTATGGATCTAGTAGCAATATCATCCCACTTTCCCTTTATAGAAAGGTACATTTCTAGGTCACCATGGACAAGAATATCACCATGCGATTTGTAGATCGCCAGGTTGATATGGTCTCTGGTGTGCTAAAAGACTACATGTCAAGGTAGGACATTTCAACTTTCCCATTGACTTTCAAATCTTGGATGTCCTCGAAGATCCTAGTGCAAGTGTGCTGCTCGGACATCCATTTTTGGCTACCAATAGAGCCATTATGGAGATGGATAATGGCAGCATAACACTACGATCGAACAATGATGCCACAACCTTTACGATCTTAGGGCCATTGCCAAACATACAAGAAGAGTGCCGAGTGTTGAGCTCAAGTTCAGGAGATGCAAAGGGTAAGGAAAAGATGAACCTTGATAGAGTGAAACAACAGATAGCTGTGTTAGGAGCTAGTGAGCTGGAGTTCATGACAATTTTACTTTGAGAACTGGAGTATAAGGACCACTACAATGTGCCACATGAGGTGTATTATCCATATCTTTAATAAATGGATAAGCCCACCCCGTGCGGTGAATGCTTGGAATTAATTAAAGGACAACAAAGTGGGGTCTTCAAACGTTAAGTGTACAACTCGATGTAGAAGAAGGAAGCCTAGTGCACTGGCTAGGAGTGCTATACGTGCAATGTTGAGAGCTCGAGGCCATACCAAGAAAATCCGAGAATGTGCCGTCCTACATAATAATGAGGAATTCTTCTTCATTGGCCTTAAAAACCAAGTAAGAGCTAGCATGGATCGAAAAAGAAGGAAGGAATACTTCTGTGAATGCCTCAAGAGGGTAGTTTTGTAGGTAAAGGCCCGAGAATCCGACTGAGTGAAAGTCAGAAGGAAAATCGAGCTGGTGACTCTGAACTTAGAACTATTTCTTATCCTTTAGATAGATCGAGTCCAAATAAAAGTAACCCGAGGAGGAAACGAGCTTTTTTCATCCTACCGCATCCAAGAGCCAAAAGCCTCTGGATGGTGGGATGGTTTTTTTTACTCGTTAACCACTTATATGGAGTAGGTTAGGTTTGATTCCAAGAAAATACAAAAAGGATGGAAAAACAGATAAGGGTGAGTTATTCTGAAGTAGTAATTGTTAAGGATTCAATAAAGGGTAAGCTAGATCAAGGCCTGAATAAATCTAGGTAAAAGATTTTCTCACGGTTTCGAGGCCACTTTCGCAATTGCGAGCATACCTAGACCCAGATCCCGAGGTTTGAACACATTCTAGGACCCACCTTGCAAGCACGTGCTACCAAGCGCTAATACGAGAAATCTGGCAGAACAGTCTACAGTCCCATCCACCTTTTCCACTATCCCACATTTTCCTCCTTTCCAACACCTCTTATTACTCCTACACCTCAATCCCATAACCACCACCCTCAATCACTCCACCACCATAACTCTTTTACAGCTTCCCCGCTCCAACTCTTCCGCCTTCCGCTCACTCCTCCTATTTAAACCACCATTTTCACAACCATTTTCATCATTTCAATTCACCGAAACCTCCACATTTCTTCTTCCTCTTTTTCTTGAAAAATTCGGCTACCACATCATCACCATTCCCTTCTATTTCCACCACTAAATTAGCCACATGACCCCTACTTAGCCACAAAAAGCACAACAAACGTTACCCAAAATGCTGCTGCTGTCATTATTGCTGTGTTCGGCAACCTGTCCTTTAGACATTCCCAGAAATTCGAACATATAGGCTCCCAAAATTGCAAACCCTATACCACGATTGTGAACCCAATCAAACCAACAGCCTACCCAATCATGACCCTAATTTTCTGAAAATTTCCTCAAAATTGCGACCTCACCTTCGCAGTTGCGAGCTTGATTTTCAAAGAAATAGTCCTCGTTACAGATATCACCCTCCTAGTTTCTATGGAAAACAAAGAAAACAGGGGACATAGAAGACCTGGTGGGAAACAGGATGTACAAAGAGATACTAATTTTTTATTAATAGGGCTCCTCAATTCGATTCGGTTCAGCTCTACGAGTCATTCCGTACCCACTAGAATACATGAACTGTTTCTAGGGAGAGAGGCATTGACCATAATTATAATGGTGAGCCATTACCTCGCATTCTTCAACACCACGGATTGTTGGCTAAGGACGAGGTTCTGGCATTGTTCAATTTCACAATCGTCCGAGAGTTCTATGTGTATGAGGCGTATAACCCTACTGCATATTATGTGTTCATCCCAGAGAAGGGTAAAACTATAGTCAAAGGTGGGGGGAATGACTATAGTGGAGTTTCAAAAACTTTTCTTATATTTATAAGCTTTTGGGCAGCGGATAAGTCCATTCTTTAAATGTTGGTTCAAAGTAGATTATTTAATCACAGATATAGAGATGCAAAGAAATAAAGTGCTATAAAGTAAATTGCTGAAAGTAAATAGACACAAGGGTTTATAGTGGTTCAGGGTGGTGTAGTCCCTTAATCCACTCTTCTACTATGATGATTGGAGGAATTCACTATTGTTTTCACAGATACAGTAGCACGATTGTCCTTTTCTACACAAGCTTCACAATCGGCAAGACTATCACTCCCTGGCTTTAAAAGCTTCAGTGACTCAGTTTCTATCACTGCTCATTGAGAAAAAATCTTTCAACAGCTATCACAATGGTTGCAACTCCTTCTCAGATTCCTCTGATTCAATTGCCTCAGTTGATGTGAATTGAATTCACAGATTTGTTGATCAATCTCAGAGCTTGATATGGAATTGAAGTTCTGATTGCTGAGTTGATCTCTAGATATTCCCTTCAAGTACAGATAGAAGGCTTTGCACTTTGATAGTGTTTCTACTTTTTTCTTATCAGATTCAATTGTTATTTTTCTCTTCTGTGAATGCCTTCTATTTATAGGCTTGACAATCCTTGATATGAATTTCCTTCTGTTGGCTATTTAATGTGGAGAATAATCCTTGATTTAATTTATGATTTCCCCTTAATTGTATTCTCCTTGATTTTTGTGATCGGACTTTTTCTTCAAACGTTTATCAGAAAATCCGTCTTTGATCCTCAATTGATTGTGCATTTAATGCTTGATCTTCATCATTTGAAAACTGAATGAGTAAAGTTTTGGGACCGCTCTAACGGTGAAGTGATCCTTTTGACTTTCTTTGTTTAGATCTTCCTTCACCGCTTTGTCTTTACTCACCGATAGTCGATTCACTCTGCCGGTTTCTCGCTTGTTATTTTCTTTGATCTTTCGTACTTCTTGTACTTCATCGAACCTTGATTTGGATGAGATCGATTGTACACCATATTTGTCAATGTATTTCATCATTTGAATTATAACTTAGACTTATCCAAGGTCATCACAGACTTCCTTGGTTATAAGTCAGACAATAATGTCTTCTTGCTTCTCTACTGGTACTTGGCTGGCTTCACCCTGCCGAATATCTGTTTAACTTTGCCATCCTACCAACTAGTACAATACTTTTCTGACTCAACTTATTCAACATTTCAGACTCTAAGTAAAGACTTATACAGAGAATTCTAACTAATTCCAGGCTTGCTATAACAGCTAGTATGGCCATCATCAAAACATAAGAAAATGTTCCTAAAATTTTCCCCCTTTTTGATGATACCAAACCCTCATAAGCCTGAACATAAGTATACCAAATTTTTCATAATAATCAACATAATAGAACTCAAATTTTATTCATCCATTCAAGGGCAATAAGATATTGCATCTTTTTCAAAACAAATCAAAGGCACAGAATTAATTTCGACAATATCTATTAGAGGGCTACTTCTTCTTTTATTCAAACCTGATGCCCTAGCCTTTGATCCCCTTGCCCATGTCTGTTGGGATTTCCTTCTTTCCACTGGAGCTTTCAGGCTTGCAAATCCCTCCCCCCTTTTTTGCATCACCAAATATTTCTTCCAAAATTTTGTTGGCTGCCTCAGATTCTTGGAGAGGGCCAAATCTTTCCTCGAGAATTTTGTTTGTGGCTCAGTGACATTGAGTAGGATGTTGAGTTTCTTTCCTGAGTAATCCATAATTTCATCCAGATGGTGAAGTTGTTGTGTGTGAGCATTCAATGTATCCACCAGAGGTTTGAGATTTTCATCAATCTTGTCAGCAAGAAACTCAAGATTTGTTTGGACATGATAGGGGATGAGATGTTGTAGGTTGCAAAGTAAGTCTTGTGTCTCCATTACCTCATCTTGAACCTTAATGTGACTGATGAGGGCTCAATTTTGTGATTTAAGAAGGTTGCATCACTCCTTAATGCAGTTTTCAGATTTTGCATGCTGTTTTACTGCCTCTCCATGTCCACAATCAGGGGTTGAATGTCCAGATTGAACATTCTATCTGAATCATCTTCTGCTGGTGCTGATGTATCAGCCTCATCTTCTTCGTTTTCTGTTTGGACAAATGCATAACCCTGTTCTTCTTCCTTTTTCTCTTCTTTTTCCTGTTCTTTTTCTTCTTCAGCAATCTCATTGTCAGAGAGAGATTGGTGATGTTCACTTGCAGTCCCTTGTCCTTGTGACGACTATTTTGCTTCTGCATGTGCTGGATCCATACATCCTTCTGCTTGTGTTCCCCCTTGATCAATGCTAGGGGTGTTGGCAAGTTAAGTTGAGTGAGTTTGATCAGCTGGCTCACTCGGCTGTTTGTCAACTTTGTTGTGGCTTCTCAAAATAGAGATGCAACGAAATAAAGTGCTATAAAGTAAATTGCTGAAAGTAAATAGACACAAGGGTTTATAGTGGTTCAGGGTGGTGTAGTCCCTTAATCCACTCTTCTACTATGATGATTGGAGGAATTCACTATTGTTTTCACAGATACAGTAGCACGATTGTCCTTTGCTACACAAGCTTCACAATCTGCAAGACTATCACTCCCTGGCTTTAAAAGCTTCAGTGACTCAGTCTCTATCACTGCTCCTTGAGAACAAATCTTTCAACAGTTATCACAAAGTTTGCAACTCCTTCTCAGATTCCTCTGATTCAATTACCTCAGTTGATGTGAATTGAATTCACAGATTTGTTGATCAATCTCAGAGCTTGATATGGAATTGAAGTTTTGATTGCTGAGTTGATCTCTAGATATTCCCTTGAAGTACAGATAGAAGGCTTTGCACTTTGATAGTGTTTCTGCTTTTTTCTTATCAGATTCAATCGTTATTTTTCTCTTCTGTAAATGCCTTCTATTTATAGCCTTGACAATTCTTGATTTGAATTTACGTCTGTTGGCTATTTCATGTGGAGAATAATCCTTGATTTAATTCTTGATTTCCCCTTAATTGTATTCTCCTTGATTTTTGTGATCGGATTTTTTCTTCAAACGTTTATCAAAAAATCTGTCCTTGATCCTCAATTGATTGTGTATTTAATTCTTGATCTTCATCATTTGAAAACTGAATGAGTAAAGTTTACTAGACCACTCCCTGAACGGTGAAGTGATCCTTTTGACTTTGCTGTTTAGATCTTTCTTCACTGCTTTGTCTTTACTCAGCCGATAGTCAGTTCACTCTGCCGGTTTTCTGCTTGTTATTTTCTTTGATCTTTCAGGTACTTCTTGTACTTCACTGAACCTTGATTTGGGTGAGATCAGTGTACACCATATTTTTCAATGTATTTCATCATTTGAATTATAACTTAGACTTATCCAAGGTCATCACAGACATCCTTGGTTATAAGTCAGACAATTATGTCTTCTTGCTTCTCTACTGGTACTTGGCTGGCTTCACCCTGCTGAATATCTGTTTTACTTTGCCATCCTACCAACTAGTACAATACTTGTCTGACTCAACTTATTCAACATGTCAGACTCTAAGTAAAGACTTATACAGAGAATTCTAACTAATTTCAGGCTTGCGATAACAGCTAGTATGGCCATCATCAAAACATAATAAAATGTTCCTAACGATTTCCACCTTTTTGATGATACCGAACCCTCATAAGCCTGAACATAAGTATACCAAATTTTTCATAATAATCAACAGAATAAAACTCAAATTTTATTCATCCATTCAAGGGCAATAAGATATTGTATCTTTTTCAAAACAAATCAAAGGCACAGAATTAATTTCGACAATATCTATTAGAGGGCTACTTCTTTTTTTTTCTTCAAACCCGATGCTCTAGCCTTTGATCCCCTTGCCCATGTTTGTTGGGCTTTCATTCTTTCCACTGGAGCTTTCAGGCTTGCAACTCCCTTCCCCTTTTTTGGCATCATCAAATCTTTCTTCCAAAATTTTGTTGGCTGCCTCAGATTCTTGGAGAGGGCCAAATCTTTCCTCAAGATTTTTGTTTGTGGCTCAGTGACATTGAGTAGGATGTTGAGTTGGTTTCCAGAGTAATCCATAATTTCATCCAGATGGTGAAGTTGTTGTGTGTGAGCATTCAATGTATCCACCAGAGGTTTGAGATTTTCATCAATCTTGTCAGCAAGAAACTCAAGATTTGTTTGGACATGATAGGGGATGAGATGTTGTAGGTTGCAAGTAATTCTTATCTCTCCATTACCTCATCTTGAACCTTAATGTGACTGAATGATACAACCCGAAACTTGTAGGATCGTTGATAAAAGCACAACAAACGATTCAGCTTTGAAAAGTATATTTTTATGGCTTTTTGAATATATATAACGAAAATAACAAAAGGATATGTAAATAATCCATCTCAGAAGATCTCAGGAACACCAACCAATTACCCTGTCTCCGGATAATCGAAAGAACCCAATCACTGGAAGTTCTTGAAATAAAACAAAGTTTTTTTCAATTCCCAAAAGTCGCCCCCCTTACGATTCAGCCAACAATCAGAATAAATAGGCAAATACACGCCTTAACCTAGCTGAATGGCGCCAATTTGGGCCTGATTATTAATTCTACTAATTAAAATCCCACATGGCTGATTATTAAAATAAAAGAAATAAATGTCCATAAAATAAAATGAAATAAACAAAGCATCTTGGGCCTTTTGTTATTGGATCTCCTCTTGAATTGGCTACATCATTTAGTAATCCAAGTCATCTCATTTAATACACAGCCACTGCATTTTGCATTACACTGTCTATATAAACCCAAAGACAACAAACTGATCAAGCTGAACTAAGCTGATCAAACATATATTTTGATAATACTAAAAATTATCCTTGTATTTTCGGACTTTTTGCCGTGTGTTTCATCTTGAATCCATCAGCGATTCAAGATTGATTTTGGTTGAGTAGATTAAGTCTGGAATCCCAGCTTGAGCCTGGATTGCGATCCCGGTTTGTTTCTGGTTCCAGCCTTCCGTTTCTCTCAACTTTGAACTCGTGTGTTCGATATCGAGAAGTTCACGATTTACTTTTTCTTTCAACTTGCTATTTTAATCTGTGTTTTAAATTAGAACTTGTTATAAAAAGTAAGTGAGGGTTGTATATTGTTCTGTTGTGTTAATCCTTTGAAAAAGAACTGTGATAGAATCTTAGTGACTGTGTGTCACTGTTGTGGTTAAGATTCTTTCACTACAGTGTGATCTAAAAGGATTAACAAGTCAGAATCCATTTAATCCACTGTATCTTTATTTCTGAATATTCAAAGAGTATTGTATTTGTAACCATCCAACTATAGTGAAAAAGCTAAGTGTGTGTGGTGGTTTATGTGATACACCTAGGATTGTATGATCTAGGTAAAACCAAGATAAAAATTATGATTTGCTCTGTGAATGATACCAATTTAGAAACATCACCTAATTAAGTATTCAATTCTGATTTGATAAATTTTCTAGTGTTGATAACCTGTGTGAATCACATATCTATAACTACTTTAAGTAATCCATCTTGCTGTATATTAATATTGAATTATGCTATTAAGAAAAATAGATTCACGGTTGTATTGAACACCTTAAGTCATACTTGTTGAACTTATAAAGATTAAGTCAACCTTTCTCATAAAAGTTGCTGCTTTCTGTTGTGCCCATTTGTATTGATATTTTCAAAGGCTTTTATTTATATGTATAAATCAAGTGACTAAATATTTAGTCTAAATGTCATAACAATCTTCCATACATCTTTGGAATTGCAGATCTGCATATCTGCTATTCGGTGTATTGATTTCATCTAAGACATTGATGTTTGCATAACTATCTTATTAAAAGGGATTTTAATCTTGATCAAATCATTTGATAAAAAGTCTACTTGAGCAGGAATTAGCTTTGATTATTAAGTCTGTGATTTGTTCAACACTTTATTGATCACTTAAGGTTAGAAGTAATATATAACTTGATCATCTAGTGCCTTAGGAACAACACGTTAACCGGTTAGTTCTTCCGCCTAATTTGGTCTAACAGCTTCCTAAGTAGTTGGAACTCCGTAGGTAATTAAAGTCCTTAATAAAGTTTGAAAAAGGTTCAAGTAAAATTTAAAAAGGGTATATATCCTATTCACCCCCTCTAGGATATATTATTGCACATATACGATCCAACAGGATGGTGGTCAAACTATGGTAACCATACACCGCACCTCCAAAAGGTTGCAATGAGGATTCTTTCTTTGACATCAAGCTCTTCCGGTTGTGAAATAAATTGGAGTGTCTTTGAAGGGGTAAAGTCTTCTCTAGTCTTCTCTTCTATAAAACTATTCTTGAATTGAATTTCATCTTATGTCATAGTGTGATATTGATTTTTTAGTGTTTAATTTTATTTTTGTAGATACACACAAAGAAGAGAAATAGACTAGATACCAACCGAATGAACAAGCTAGTCTATGTTCAATTCAATTCAATATTGTTGGCTAAGAAGAAGAAGTGGAAGGACACAATTGATGTGCTTCTAGCATCAAGTGCTGAAAATGCACAATCTTGGATAGTTGGAATAGATGATGATGATGAGGAGGTCACACCCGTTTCGACCTTACATGGGAAATGGTGAGTGAAGCATCCGGAGCAAATGAAGAATTGCAACCAAGAAGGAGTGCCCTTGTACGGTCCATACGAGTAAGAGAGCTTGATGAAGATGATTTTGTGTCTGATGCCACGGAGGATGGTACCGATGATCATTAAGACATTGACTTTGACTTTGAGTCGGACAAAGAGCGTGATGTTGTTGGAGTAGGAGACTTGGGAATTAATGAGGATGAGAATGAAGATTGAACTTGAGAGTCTTGAGTGTTGACAACTTGACAAATTGACGTTGATTTCGTACTTTGTTCTTTGGATAGTCGTTTCTTTACTCTTTTGACACGTTTTTACTTGATTTTTATGTTTTATGATCATAGGATGTAAGATTTATATGGGACATGAATTATTATTAAAAAAACAAAAAACAAAAAAAAAACCGCATGGGTGCCCTAGGCCCTAGGCGCCCTAGTAGCACACCGACTTCGCCTACCGAGTTTTAGAACATTGGTGATAACTACCGAAACCCGGTGAATCAAATCCTCCCAAAAATGAACGACCATTGGAGAAAAATCTTGTAGATTTGGATGAAGCTCTTGTTGAAGGATTGGCCGGAAAACCAGAAAAGGTGGTGGTTTCAGGCCGCCGGAGCTGGAAATCCACCGTTGTAAAATATAGATCTAACCGGAATAAGTTAAGAAAAAGTCGATTTCCCGGTAACGGAGCCAATTGATGATGTCAAAATTATCATTTTGTTTTAGCGGTGTTTGTATGGTGGATATCTGGCTATAAAAAGTGTATTAAAGTGATGTTTTCCGGTGGTGCTCGGCGGTCTAGAGATTCCGGCGGTGGTGTTGAATAAGAGAGGAGGGAGTGGACAAATGGTCTTTGCCTTGTGTTTTATATATATCTATCATCCCTTTTTGAATGGGTTACACGTTGCCCTATTTATAGGGGATCCACTGACGAAAGCTCAACTTATTTACAAATGAGGACATACAGTACACAATAGATATTTATCTACAGTAGCGGGCTCATAGCGGAGCTGATAGGTGCGCTCCTGATGGCCTCGCTGATCCCTATATCTTTTATATCCATGTCTTTCAAAACTAGAGGTAGTTTCTTCCTCTAAGTGTCATGGACAAGGTCGCTGGAGGATTTAATGACCTGGGGTTCGCGGACCGGTCCCCTAGCCTGATAGCTTCGCATATAACCAAAGGCTTGGAGCAGGCCGACGGCTTGCGAGTTAGCGGATTGTGGTGGCTGGTGGCTTTATCCACTATTTTGGTGGTCGAATGGACCCGAATACGGATCCGTGGTCTGAATTACGATTTAGGCATATCACTACGGCATCAACATTTCACTCATTCTAAGCTCAGATTAGTTGTTTTCGACCAATTATATGAATATTTGTATTGAATGATCTATGTCGGGTTCATAAGTCAAGAATTTTGTATTTACGATTATTATTCCATGAATTGGTATTATTTTGTGTGATTTTTCGGACTATTTTCAAGTAACTATATTTGGGCCAAGTGTTAGAGATGGTTTCTAGAGCGGACTGGTTGAAGAATAGGGCTTAGGGTGTTCCAGAACATTTAGTTATGCCGGCAGGGCGAAAAGGTACAAAATTCCCCCACAATTGCGGGGAGTGCCACTGTAAAATTGAGTGTCCTAGAAGCTTCAGGAAACATGTTTTCTTGGATGAGGTATAGTTTTTAGGCTAGCTAAGTTGGTTTATTAAGCTATAAATAAGAGGCATCGGACATCATTTTCAATGTGCAATTTTCTCAAGGCAAATACACAATGCAATAAAAGTTCTTTTGTTCTTTTCCTTTAGTTATTTATTTTCTATGAGTTCAAGTCACGGATCCGAAGGAATCGCCTTCTAGGGAGAGATCAGTGGAGGATCTATGCTCGACATCGAGGGTATGAATCTTTAGCTTTTTCTAGATGTAGATATGTCGTTGTTCTTATCTGATTAGTATGATTTGATTGTTATTATTAGTTCTGCTATGTAGTAGTTAATTTATTTACCCCATATGTGTATAGATCAGAATTGTTGGTGATGAAATCATGGAATAGTGGTTGCGCTCTCCCGCAATTGCGACGGTCTTTATCGCAATTGCGAGACACCTAGTAAACCCTAATTCATGATAATCGGTGCCAACTACGTGTGATTGACATATTTGATTTTCATGTTAGTAGCCTAATCAACTATTTACATGTTATCATAAATTAGCATGAAGGACTTTCAAGGTGAAGTGTTAGTTAGGACATGGTCTTCATCGATCCTAAGGAACGTGTCAGTCAATCCACAATTGCTTAGGGAGGTCTTCGGTCTTGACTAGGCTATCCCTAGATCTTATTGTTTGTGAATTAATACAACCAATGAATGAGGTTAATTGCACATAGGCACCTACTGTCCGTCCCATGGAATAGCGTAATATTAGGGGTTAACATCCATAGCTGTTAATGATCTAAAATTCACCACGGGATAGATCAATGCATAGATTTGAGGAAATGACAAATAACTCATAGTTGGAACTAATATATTGAAACTCATAGTATTGTACTTGCATATTTTCTCTTGTGATTTATTGTCACCATCGCTTACCTCTCTGCACCATTGTTGGTCGTAGACCGCCCTTAATTGTTCTTAATCTTGATTAATTCGTATTTTTTATGAGTCTCTGTGGGATTCGACCTTGACTTGCTTTTGTATTTCTTGCATGATAGACTCCAAATCACATTCTTTAGTAGTGCGTGGTTTGCATGCGACATCGTGGAAGTTCATGTTCGAATCCACGATTTTTTGGCTTTGTGATTGAGGCGCGATAATCATGCCATTCGTGGGGTTTGGATCAAAGTATTTTTCTTTTCCAAAATTGTATTTATAAAATATAAATTATATCTCGTGGATTAATTTATATATATGGTAATGATAGAGATTCTTTCATCAAATTTAAAAATAATCTTTACCCACAACATAATCTTGTGGTTGTGATTGTTTCAAGTTATTTAAAAAAAAAAAATTACAAGTCAAAAATATGCTGTGAGATTATGATAGTATAAAAATGGTGTAGACTTGATGGAGAACTCTATCACTCACCATATATTTAATTATAACATGAAATAGTTGTTTATACGAATTCCATTAGAAGAAAAGAAGTTAAAAATGACGGAGCTAGAAATTGAAATTCAAATATGCTAGTGGATTATATCGAGAAAATCGGGGGAGCCTAGAGTACGATGTTTTGAATCTTTTGAAGATTTAATTTTGATTATAATATTTTTTTTCGGTGTAAATTCTTTTTTCGACCTGTGGCCGGGCTAAGCCTCCCTTAACGCATATATGGCTACCTCCCTGGAAACGATACGGAAGTTTTGTTGAGATCACTGCACTAGTGGTCCTATTTGAAATCTAATGGTCCTATTCATTCATTGTCTAATAAAGCAACACATCATTCCTGCAACATTGACAAATATATGTCCGCAACCTTTCGATCGTGTCATAATCCAAAACCGGATATAATTATCGATACCTCGCCCAATTTATCCATCAAATAACTATAAAAATTTCCATAAAGACATATAGGGAATTACAAATGTTTTCCATTAGATAATTTCGTTTTCTTTGATAATTTGGCTACTATTGAATAAAAAATCGATGACGCAAATGGAAGAAATTTCACATTAATAGTAATATATATATATATATATATATATATATATATATATATATATATATATATATTAGTTAATGAAGGAATTTGAGTGGTCTTGGTTTTGAGTTTTGGTAGGATAGATTCTTGAAATTCTTCCCAAACAGTTGTCCTTGGGCCTCTGATGTGGCAAATACATCACCGGGCAAGCAGGATTTTTCCTTTCAAGCCTGCAATGCAAAACAAGAAACCGAAAAAAATGGTAGGGGTTAAATACCATCATTGATTATGGTGTAAAATTCGTTGATAGATGAGTGTCCCATCGAAACCAATGATATAAGATGTATTTTATCCATTTTATTGTGAAATAAAAGACTACGAGACACATAGTGAAATTTAACACAATCAAGTGTTAGTAGAGTCGGTTTTCCTTACTTGTAATACATTATAAAATAGTGAAGAAAAATCGATATTTCAAGCTTTGCAAGATCATTTCCTGGACACAATCTGCCACCTCCTCCAAAAGGTAAGAACGTTCCTGCTTTAGCTGTGAAATTCTGTAGCGAAAACCGGAATGATTAATTTAACCAAGAGACAATTGAATTAATTAAGGCTGATATATAGGAAAAGGAGAGGCGAAGAAGGCGAAAACATATTAAATTTCATAAAGCGCGAAGAGTATACGTAGGTCACAAATGAGAACTTACATCCCATCTGGAAGGATTAAATTTCATTGGATCAGGATACACTTCTGAATCCAGATGAACTCCCCTGAACCATACCAAGACTCTCCATCCTTTTGGAATGGTATAACCTGTAATTAAATTAATTTGGTGTAATCAAGCTTCATATGATTATGAACAAGTTAATTAGTATCGTGAAACACCAGATCGAAGAGACTTGTGTAATATTTCATACCGAATTTTTATTTTTTTTTTGAAAAATATACTAAAATATGACCAGAATTATCGATACGTAAACTCACCACTGATGTTAACATCTTTGGTTGCCTCCCGAAACACCACAAATGAAAATGTGACCACGCGAAGTGTTTCATCAATTACCTATAAGTTTTATACATCAAGAATAGGATTAGAGTTTTGTGACATAATAAAACGAGCTTAACAACAAATTAATACAATGACAGAGATAATAACTAACCTTGGAAAGATAGTCCATTTGTCGAATTTCCTTAAGAGATAAACCACCTTTTTGTTCAAGTGGCCTGTTCTTCACAAACTCCTCTTGCTCAGCCTGCAATATATATTAATTCAACATGAATAAGTAATTAAATTCTTTTGGATGATAACTGAAATTTAAATTAATTAATTAATTATGATTGTTAATTTCACCTTTGCCTTCTCTAAGACATCAGGGTTGTTCTGGAGAAAAAGAGTAGCCCACATACATATGTGGCCTGATGATTCATGACCAGCATTCAGGTACATTACTAACACGTCAATGATTTCTTCGTCGTTAAGTTTTCTTCCTTTGTCATCTACGGCATCCATTAGAGCATCCATCATATCTTTCTTTTCACGATCAAGATTAATCTCTTCCTCTCTTCGGCTCCTCCTCCTCTCGTCCACAACAGATTGAAATATAGCAACAAGTCTTTTTCGCGCCTGATCGATCATCAAGTCCATATTAACTTAATTAGACAATTATTGTAATGTCCCACATCGGAAAGTAGTAGAATGCTCACCCCCATACAAGTGTGAGACATAAATGTCTTGTCAACTCTGGTTGGCCTTTTTAGACCAAACAAAAAATGCGGTCTAAGCAGTTCCCGGACCATTTACGACTCATTTAGCGCGATCAGGCACAGGTGTGGGGGTGTTGCGAATTGATATTCAGAGCCGACTTTCATACGGACCTAAGTGCCATACCGTGAGAGGCGAATGTAAAGTCCACCCTTATTTGGGGGAGGAGAATGTAAAGTCCCATATCGTAAAGTAGTAAAATGATCATCCTCATATAAGAGATAAGGGATTTGTCAACTCGTGATGATCTATATATACGGTACGTACCTTGAGTGCGCTATGGTATGCGAATCCGGGAAGGTTGATTGCCATGGCTCTTACACCATAATTCAACATTGTATATTCTGTCTCCAATGCTTCCAATACTTGCTCACTCTCTGAACTCAAAAAGATATGCATAATTATTCTAAAAGTGAGCCTTCTGAGTTCAGTTAAGAACTCTATTTGACCCATATCAGCCCATTTTTCCAAAGTTTTTACAACATTTTCCTCTATGTATTTTAAGTATATGGACAATGCCTCATGACCGTTAACAGGGGCAGCAGTTAGTTTACGCAGCCGCTTGTGTTCTTCCGCGGATATCCCAATAAATGATTTTTCCCCGATAAGTTTCATCGTTGAAGTTGGCCACCCTGGCACAAAGCTTTCGTCGTCGGTCAATACTCTCCGACAACTTTCCGGTGTGGTGACAATGATGCTTGGCCGTCCAAACATGACTGTTTTGTAAACTCCACCATTCCCAAATCTGCATCACGCACTTCTACTCATTAGATTCTAAATACTTATGGTTACACAATAAATCAATACAATATTTTGATGTATGTATATACAGTATTATAAAAATTATTCAAAAACACAAGTTTATATCAATCATTATATTATATTATATGATTAATTAATTGGTATGAAGTTCATCATATAAATACCGTAACAGAAATGTTGCGGGAGAATAATTAAAGGAATAACGGCACATAATGCAATTATTTGAAGGAAAACCAGGCAACAGTTTTATGGTTGGTATGTCATTTTATACATGTTCTACCAATAATTCTTTTGAAATAGGGATAATAATGTAAATATCATGTATAAAACAGAACACTCATCAAATTATCTAATATTCTATTGGTTCTGAATCATCAAGTCATACTTGTTTTAGAACTGTATTGAAATTTGCGTCTTGGTATGTATAAGAAGTTGCGGAAACTTTTGGATTTGAGATTTTTTATTTTCATTCCATACGGTGAATATTTTAGTAAGAATTTTGTTACGGTTGTATTGATGAATATTTTTATATAATCTCTTCAAAAAACAATTATTATAATATTTTTAAAACAGGTGTCTTGTTGAATAAAATACAAGCTATGTGTACCGTGAAGAAAAAAAAATTAAATATTTTATTTTATTAAAAATATTCTTTCATCTTGACCAAGAAGGAAAACGATAGCTATCCAGAATTAGCTTACGTAATACATACAAAAATAAATTGGTCACCAACAAACGTGATGCTTATTTCCTGTTGATATATACAAACATATATACACATCTATACAAGGGCAGTGACCGGAATTATATAACACGGGTCGAGAATCAATTGCAGCACAACATATTTTTTTTCTTTTAATGGATTAATTTTAAAAATATATATATGATTATAGTCAATGATCAATATTTATTTTGAAGTACAATATTTTAAACATATACTAAGTTAATAATCACATTTTGGTGGATTTTATTATCACATAACAAGAAAACTAATAGAAATAATCATTTTTAATTAAGGGGTCGGCGGTCCCACATCTCATGTCATGGCGTCACCTCTGCACCCACATATTACGTAATACAAGGTGCATACTTTTTAAGTGAAGTAATAAGTACCACCGTTTAACACACTTTCATAATTTTGCTTATATATCGAACTTATTTTATAATCAATAAATAAAAAACATAATCAATATTAAAAATATTTTTTGTGTTACACGTTTGAATGAAGTAAAAGTTGAGAGACGCACTCACATGTATATGTCTTGACCCCACAAAAATGAAAAGCCTTTCATGTTAAGAAATAAAGTGTATGTTGCAAAAAAAAAAAATAAATAAAAAATAAATAAAAAAATAAAAATAAAGTGTAGGTACGACAAAGGCATCATGACATATGAAAAGAAAAGAAAAAAGAAAGAAAAGTTGGAATTTGTATGAGTACAATTAACATACTTTAATATATATTTATATTCCACAATAAGACGAAAATATATACAGGTGTTTGTTTAACACTTATGCTATGTGCATATATTATACAAGCTAAAAACTTCCCTATTCCAAAGTCATTTTCACCAATCGAGCTGTTTCGAAACAAATGCAGACCTAAGCCAGAAGGAAAGTATCTGAATTCTGAGGTACAATATTGCATTAATTAAAAGCTGTCAACAACATGTATGTATAATATAATGTGATTTTATTAAATGTAATCAATTAATAATATTGCATTAATTATAAAGTTTTAGAATTTTTTTTTTTTTTTTTCGAAAGAAGAAAATGATGATCGATGCCGGTTTTCTGAGAGAAGAGAGATGAAACAATGAAAAAAAAAAAAAAAAAAAAAAAAAAAAAACCTGGCAACAAAATTATTGATGAACGAATCAGGATTGCTGGACTTGAAAGCTCTGAGAAAAGACCACATGTTGCCGATGAACGGCCAACCCAAGTCACCGGGCGGCAGAGAAGACAAAGTCTCGTCGCCCAACTTTCCTTCATAAATCCACCGATTTATCCTCCTCAACACCCAATCCAACCCCCAAAAACCACCAAGAAACACCGTTAACAAAATGCCAAACAATCCCACTTCCATTACCTTGTCTTTATTTTTCAGTCTTAAATAAATTTGTATATTATATATCAATCCTTTTCTTTATTTAAGCCCAAAAAAAAAAATCTTAATATATATATAATAAGTCAAAGGATACAAGTAGAGAAAATTCAGCCCCCAAAGAACATTTGTGATTTAAGTTGTTTGTAAACTGTATGAGTATGTGTACAGAATACAAGAACAAGCAGGAGAAAAATGCATGTGAGAAAAAGCAAAACTGCAGGAGGAGAAAAAGGTAAATGCTCTAATATGTGCGGAAACTCATAATGGTGAGCACAATGTGGGAGCATGCATTTATATAGAGAAAAAGATATGATAGGAGAAAGATTGGGTTGCCGGCCTAAATCTACTTCTCTTGTCGTTTTGTTTCTGGAATCTTTTTCAATTATTTTTATTATATAGATATATAGAAAGAAATATTTTATTCCCTTAAGATATATATAAAAGTAATTTTATCAAGCAATATTCGTTTGACAAGCAACTGCAACATGATCATGGTAAGAAGGAAAATTCGGATTTCAGGCTAGCTATTTGAGATATTAGCGGTATAGATTATTGTAAAATATATTTTTATTTATTACGTATATTCTTTGTATTTATTGTAAAAGATATTTTTATTTATTACGTATATTTTTTGTACTCATTACGTAGGTAAGGTAATTTTATCACAAACTTAGGTTAGTTATAGAACAAATACTACAAGGTGCACCACAACCAAATTTTTATAGTTAAAGCGGGTCTCTACGTATGGAAAAAAAATCCACCAATCAATTATTTTGAAATTGATGATTTGGTGGTCCAATATTTTTATTAATTACGTATATTCTAGGTTACGTTTGACAGAATATACCTATATTTTCCTCATATTCCATATTTGTTTCTCAACTTTGAATTATTTATTGTTTTCGTTGCATTCAAATTTTCTTAACTTTTGAGTCAAGTTGTTAAAATCAACAATAAAACTTCCAGAATATCATAAACGCATACATAGAACAGAATTGAAACGAATTACATTGAAGAAATTCAAATTGCCATTTAGGCGGGAACTAAGAACATGAAGAAGAAGAATGAATTAACTTTGATTACAGAATATTTTGGACTTATATCTCTTCTACCAGATGTTATGAGAACTTATATACAGCTTGGAACACCATAACTGCTATTGTAACCCAATCCTAACAAACTAAATCAACTCTTTATTACAGTGTTCGACCTATTGACTAAGAGAGCACTCCAACTTCATTGTGTCAGCCTTCTATGGTTTCAACACCCCCCTCAAGCTGGAATGGAGGATCCAGAATAGCTTTCACTCAAACTTCATTGTGCCAGCTTGCTATCTTGATTTGCATTGATGTTCATGATAGGAAACCTCGGTAAAAGTCTGTATGTAGTGTGCCTCTCGCTCACATGTTTGGTAAGAATGCCGACAAGATTATCTTCGCCTTGACAGCATTAGTTTTAAGACTTTGGCCTGGTATTTCTCCCGTACAAAGTGGCAATCAATCTCTATGTACTTTGTACGTTCATGAAATACTGGATTTTCTACTATATACATTGCACTCTTGTTATCATAGAAAAGTGGAACTACTTGTGCATGTGGGATATGGAAATCTGATAGGAGATATAACAACCACTATATTTCACAAGCAAAGGATCGCCATGGCCTCAGATTCGCTTTCAGGAGCTTCTGCTAACTACTTCTTGTTTTTTGCATTTCCAAGAAACTAGAGCATCACCTAGGAATAATGTGTAACCAGTTATGGATCTTCTGGTGATGTGGCACCTGCCCAAATCTGAGTCAGAAAAAGAGGTTACAATTGGAGATCTTATAGCGGGGAACATAAGTCCTTGACCATGTGTTCCTTTTAAATATGTAAGGAGTTTGTGAGCTGCTGCTAAATGTTTTTCTATGGGATGATCCAAGAACTGACTTAACTGTTGGATAGCATATGCTATATTTGGTCTAGTGTTTCCTGGATAGATAAGTTTACCTACTAGACTTCTGTAATAGGTATTGTTGGCCAGTGGTGGTGAATATTTCTTTTCAAGTGTCACTGTAGGATCCATTTTCACAGATGAGGGTTTGGATCCTAGATATCCAAACTCCGTCAAAAAGTCTAGACAATACTTCCTTTGATTCATTATAATGCCTTGTTTGGACCTTGCAATTTCAAAACCTAGGAAGTATTTGAGTTCACCTAAGTCTTTGATGGTGAAGGCATTATGTTAAAAAGTCTTTAGATCATGGATGGCTTGTAAGTTTAGACTACTTACTATGATATCGTTTACATACACTAGGAGTGCCATAATATCATTGCATGTCCCTTTTGTGAAGAGACTGTGGTCATTATTTGACTGAATATAACCAGCTTGAACCAATGTTTGGGTATGTTTGTCATTCCATTGCCACCTAGCCTGCTTGATTATTTATAAAGATTTGTTGAGTCTGCAAACGTATAAAGAGTCCTGAACTTGCAACCCATGTAGGGGTAGTTGTTGGTCCTAGAGAAGGGTGAAATATAGTTAGGGGGTGATTGACTATATTATGAGTTTAAAAACTTTAAATCTCAGGATTTACAAAAACTTTTTCTGATGAAAAGCCTTTGTGCAGCGGAATATTAAAACACTTCTAAAATGTATTTTCAAACCAGTTAAGTAGTCACAAGCATAAAAATAAGGTATTGAATGTAAATGTAGAAAGTAATTGCTATAAGTAAATAACACAAGGTTTACAGTGGTTCAAGGTTGTGTAATATCTTAGTCCACTCTTCTCATGTGATGATTGTAGGAATTCACTATTGTTTTTCACCGATACATGTTGGAAATATGTCCTAAACCCAATCGGGTCGGACCGGATCCGACCGGGTCGGGTCTTTTACAGTCTACTTAGTTCATGTAATAACTTTATTATGATTAATAAAAGCACATATGTTATTATATATTGTTTATCTTCATATTATTTGTTGTACATTTATAGTAACGTCCCTAGTATGAAACTGTGATAGAGAAACCAGGATAGTGATTATGGTTGATGACATCTCTAATCATTATAACAAGTTTGGTACTTAAATGTCTCTAGTCTTATGTGCTATCAAATGGGACATTGATAGTATAACAAAACTAGCACGTATTGGATGTCTTCTATCTTATAGAAGGTAGGGATAGATCTCGTCTATCGAAGTGTAGAGACACTTGGACTGTACGTGGACGTGTATTAGAGAATGCGTACGTTAGACTGACCCACTTACATTAAGTGTCACACTATATGGCGGTTGTGTAATTATCCTTTTGACCGGAGTCTTCATGGCATCACGGTGTGGATTGTCATGCTTTGAACTATTGAGATTTCCCCTAGCCACGGGGCGATCATGCGGTAGTGATTGGGTATGATATTGAAGCATACAGAGTATACACGATTGGTCGTCCGGGAATCGCGTATCCTATGATTGGGATCGAATATCTGAAATGACCTTCTTATAAGGAATGTCTAGCTCTCGAGAATCTTTGCAAAGTGGGAGTAAATGTGTTATCCCGAGAGAGCTTGGTATCCAGATTATAAGATACGATCGTTAATGTATTGACACTCGAGATACGATCGTATGGATATTATTACGGCGATAGGAGTCTAAGTTACATAGTAACTGCTTTACATGTAAGGTAGTAGTCATTGCTTTTGACTCTTCCAATGATTGGGGGTCACGGTGTGTTGCTCGACGCTATCCCGTGATCGTTAGGCATGAAGAGCATTTTTGTAAATTGCACTTTGTGTCTATGGACAACATATTCGGAAGCCTATCGGGTCACACACATATGAACATCGCGTCGAATTAAAATGCGGTTATAGTTGATAACCAAATAAGGAAAGTTTATCTCTAGACTATAAAGGTTATAGTGGTAAATTTATATGGTGGTATTTATTTATTATGAATAAATTAAATACATGATATTAATTATATAAATTAAAGAATATTCCGGAAGTCAAATTATTGACTAATGGGGCGCCACATCTAGGGTATAAGGATACATTTGGATTGTGCACTCTAATTAATAATATTAACATACTATTGATATAGGATATTAATTAATTTTGAAAATTTAGATTTATGGTAATAAGATAATTATATTCAATATAAGATATTGACAAAATTAATTATAATAAAAGAGATAAATCAATCTAGAAGATTTTCCTTATTTTATTGGGAAAATATTTTCTTCTCCTCCACACATATGGGACGCCACTTGTGACTATAAATAAGAGGTGGGTGTCAAGCTCTTTTGTATATCACAATTGCAAGAGCTCATAGTTCTTGTGTAAAATAGAGAGCATCCTATAGTGAGTTTGTGAGGGAGGAAAAAGGCCGGTCTAGCAACCGGAGTTTCCCAATAGCAATCCAAGAAGGATTCCGGTGAGGAGTTCGTGTGGATTAGCGATAGAGGCCGGACGTGTGGACGGCTTGCGCACTGTACTACTCTCCGTTGACGGTCAAAGCGACGATCTTATAGATCATCAAGGTATAACCGTCAAACTACTTAACGTGTTTATTGCATTAAACGAAGAACGATCTAGAAAAAGAAATCAATTTTTAAATTCCGCTGCGTTAAACTAGTTATTTCCTAACAGTGGTAGCAGAGCGAGGTTTCGAGCTTAAGCAATAAGCATAATTTAATTACGTTGTAATTAATCGATAGATGCAAGATCTGTAATCGGCAAACATTTAAAAAAAAGGGTTTGATTGGGGGGCTCGGCCGACTGGCGGCGGTCCCCCTCCTCTACGGCGGCGGCGGCGGCTTTAGGGCTGCCATTCGTCGGCTGTCCTCTTCCAACGGAGAGATCGACCCTTTTCGTTTTGTGATATTTATTATGCATAGATATCTCGCTTGTTTAGTTGTGTCATATGGCCAACCATTGGTTCAAATAGTTTGGGTCATTGTAAAACCATTGTGACATATTGGCCTTTCCAAATTTTGTTTTGGAATAGGACTAGGCCCTTTTCAAATATTTTATTTGTAAAAGGCCAAGGCCTAGGCCATCCAAAATTTTGATTTAAGAAAGTGGTCAGGCCTAAACCAAAATTATTTGGCCTTTCCAAATATTTGATTTGGAATAGGCTTAGCCATTTTCAAATATTTGATTTTTAATAGGCCTAGGCCTATGCCACTTTCAAATTTTGATTTTGGAAAGTGGCCAGGTCTAACCAAATTTGGTTTTGGAAGATGCCTTTTGGTTTAGGAAACCAAAGACATCCATTTTGGTTAATAACCAAAAAGGAAAGAAAACAAATTGGAGACTTTACAATTTTAATTTTATTTTGAATAGTTCAAATTTAATAAAATTGAAATTAAAATCGATTTAAAATTAAATGTTAATTTTATTTGCGATTAAGTTATTTAATTAATTAAATGTTATTTAATTATTTGATGTGATAAAATAAGACTATAAGTAGTTAAAATTAGAATTTAATCTTTTTCATAAGATAAAATTGTATGGATTAGATGTGAAGATATAATATGATTATATGGACCCCGATTGATCCTTTATGTTGGTTTTTTTTTTTTTGAAAAGTTGTCCTAGGCCATTATGAAGAACGTGACCTAGTTTACTTTTTGCATTTATCCCATTCCCATTAGCTCCTCCCGGTTTGCGGCGGGTGTAATTATTTATTAGATAGATTATTATGTAACAAAAATGGAACAAGAAGATGAAGACCAAAGAGAGATAAAGAACCCAATGGCGTACATCAATAAAGATCCTATTGGCGGTTGTAGACACCTTTAGTTTGTGGCCCGCGGTTTCTTCCATTTGTATTCGAAACTGCACCTAGGAAAAGTCCATTATCATACCGGTTATTTTGTGTGCGGAATGTTGTGTATGTTTTACTTTATATGATATCGTAGTAACATGCACATAGTAGATTAGACCATAATTAAACAAAATTAATTAAGTGAATTAATTTAAAAATTATTCCCACGTCAAAAATCAAGTCGAAAATGCCTCCCTATATTATAACGACGGTGAAGAGCCCTTGTTCGGACCCAACTCACCAACCAAAGCGTGGGTTGACCTACCTTGGGTATATTGTCATTATCGAGATATGATCGAAAGAGATCTCACGAATATTGGGGTTATGACTCGACTAAGAATTCTCCCGGCCACTTGCCAAAGCGGGGTCGCTTGGATTTTAGAGGCAAAGGTTTTACTATTTTCATAAGATGAAAAATTGTCAAAGAGTTGACTGGTCATACAACAAGATTCGTATAAGATATGATCGACAAATCGTTGTCCACCTGTTCAATTATTTTCGCCCATCAGCCAAAGCTGGGGGTCGGGGTAGTTCGATGGGATCTTGCCCACTAAAGAAAATATTTTCTTGAAAGCCAATTGGGAATAGTTGGCTAGTGGGAGTAAAAACCTTATAAAATTTTAAGTGCAAATTTAGGGTTTTTTATACATGAGTTTTTACTTATTCTATCTTTATTTATTGTTGTAAAAAATGTCAAACTAATTGAACCTTCGTTTTATCATCGACAATAAGCTTGAAGAAACTAATTTTCTCGATTGGGAAAGAAACCTCAAAATCGTTTTGAGGCACGAGAATATTGGCTATGTCTTGGACGAGGCCCTACCGGAGAAGCCCGCTGAGGGTTTGGCTGTAGATGCTGTCGAGAAGTATAACAAGCATTGTTTTGACAGTACTGATGCTACATGTATCATGCTTGCTTCGATGACACCTGAACTGCAAAAACAGCATGAGTCTATGGATGCCTACACAATCATGGTCCACCTGAAGGAACTCTATGCTTCTCAGTCTCGTACTGAGAGGTACGAGGTCTCGAAGGCCCTGTTTAGTTGAAAGATAGCATCTGGGACTGCTGTGGGGTCACACGTGCTTAAGATGATCGGGTACATAGAGAGGCTTGGGAAGCTGGGCCACAAACTGGAACGAGAATTGAGTATTGACTTGATTCTACAATCTCTACCTGATTCATTCTCGCAGTTCGTGATGAATTATCACATGAACAAGATAAATTGCTCTTTTGCGGAGTTATTGAACATGTTGAAAACTGCTGAGGGCACTGTGGGGAAGGGAAAGCAATTGTTGCTGGTCACTTCTAGCAAGGGAAAGGCAAATGCCCAAAAGAAGTCCAAGAAGGCAAAGGCTGCACCTAAGCCAACGCCTAAGATAGTGAAGGACAAATCCAAGGATGCTTGCTTCCATTGCGGTGAGACCGGACATTGGAGGAGAAACTGCAAAGGCTTTTTGAGTACCAAGAAGAAGCATTCTGATGCTTCGACTTCAGGTATATTTATGATTGAGATCAACATTACTTCTTCTAAGTCTAACCACTGGGTATTAGATACTGGTTGTGGTTCTCATATTTGTACGATTATGCAAGCACTAAGAAGAACTAGAGAGCTAAGGAAATGAGAGGTGGACCTACACGTTGGGAATGGAGCAAGTGTTTCTGCACTAGCTGTAGGAGTTTATTTTCTTTCATTGCCTAGTGGGCTTGTTGGTCCCTTGGAAAGGCTAACACAAGTTTAGAGGGGGGGGGGGAGGTGAATAAACTTGTCACCAAAAATACTTTTCTAAAGTTGAAAATCCCCCAGGAACTGAGTTTCTTCGAAACTTTAAGCTGATGCTTAGTTCAGTTTTGTTCCTGTCCCTTAACTTGTGCGGAGTTCAGCTAACTCAACTGAGTATGAGTCAATACTGACTTATTCTTAGTTTAGTCAACTGGCAGCGGATAAAACTAGCCTTTAGAGCAATAGATGTGTCAATAGATATCTAGACGTCCAATGTATCAGTTTTGTGCTGACTCAGTTTCTAGTGTTTGTTGAGTGAAGTGATAAAGTAATTATGCAATAATTGGAACAATCTCAGCATGAATGAAAATGAATAAAGTAAATCAACACAAGATTTGTTTATGGAAGTTCCGGGTGGTGTAATCCCGTACGTCTCCCCTTCTCCTGTGGTGTAGGAGGTATCACTAGAATCTTGAGATAACCGTTACAAAATCCTAGCCTATGACAGTCCTTCACGACACCCTAGTTTCACAGTCTACACATAATGAAGAAAGGTAGAATTGCTCCCTTCATTCTGCACACTGATCCTTTGGAGGTGGAATGACTCCTTCACCAGCTCACCACACATATACACACAGTCCGCTGACTGCACCAACAGCTATGGCAACTAAGTTGCAACCGTATGAGGAAAGGTCTCCTCAAACTATGCACAACCAACCCTTTTTCACAAAGGTTAGGTTTAGAATTAATCAAGAGATTAATTCAGTGAGCTGTTTGCTTCTTCTGGATATGGCATTGCAGCTCCAAGATGCCTTCTTCCCCCTTAATGGGTTTTTGAATATTTCTTCATAATCTTCAAGGCAATTCTGTTGGCTTCCCCTTTTTTCAGATATGAAATCTGATTTTATGGATCTGGATCTTTAGATATATGCTTTTTAAAACTTATCCCAGATCTATTTTTCTTTAGTGTTTTCCTTTGTGTATTTATAGGGGCAATGTAACTGTCAGATTACTAATATAGCCGTTATATTCTCGCTTAGCCAACGTTCATATGTACGACCTTTTGTCATTTGGTTAGTTCAAATTTAATATGGCCTTAACTCAGTTTTCTACTCTACTTCAAAACTGAGTACCTTATGTTCTTGACATCCGACTTTTGATAACCAAGTCGGAGTACACCATTCGACTTCCTTCTTCTCCCGATAATCGATAATCTTTGTCCTTAAGATTATTCGACTTTACATGATCTATAGTTCGATTTGAGTCACCACAGACTTGCTCGAATCGACTTATAGTCATGACTTAATCGGCTTCTAACTGAGTTTGCCACCTCGTTCTTGATCTTCAATAAATCGAGTCTGTGGTCCTCGCTTCTTGATCTTCTTAGATAGGCCAATCAGTACTTCCTCGGCCGAGCTTATCTTCTTCATTCTTGCATAATCGAGTCTCGCTCCTCGCCTTCTTCATATATGAACTCGCTTTTCTTGTTGCGAATCGGTTGTTTTCTAGTTCCTATCTATTACAATGCTTGTCCAAAATAACCTATACAAGGTTTAGACTACAGATAGAACTTATACATTTTTCTCTAGACTGCTTCTTGCTTCTTCTTTCATTATGCACTATAACAGCTAGTTATGACTCCATCATCATGGGTTATAAGTGATCTTATTAATTACGTGACGAATCATCATCAAAACACAAACATTATTTCCAACAGGGCTAGTACTAGAACTTAATAACTGTTATTTTGTTCCAGCTCTTACGAAGAGCATTATTTCTATTTCCGCATTAGATGTTGATGGATTTTCATTTACGTTTGAGAATAAATTTTGTTCTTTTTCACGTGATGGAGTTTTTTATGCTACTGGCATGCTTAGCAACGGTCTCTACATATTAGATATGAATGTTGACGTACTTAATATAAATAACAAGAAAGCCAAAACAAATGACTTGAATGAATCCTACTTATGGCATTGTAGACCTGGCCATATAAATAAGAATGGCATTTCCAAACTCCATAAAGATGGAATGTTGGATCAATTCAATTATGAATCGTTTGATACATGTGAAGCTTGTTTACTTGGTAAGATGACAAAGTAACCTTTTAGTGGCAAAGGGATAAGATCCAATGAATTGCATGAGCTCATACACACTGATGTATGCGGCCCAATATTGATTCAAGCCAAAGGTGGGTACTCTTATTTTATCACCTTCACTAATAACCATTCTCACTATGGTTATATATACATACTGAAGTATAAGTCTGAAGCCTTCAAAAAGTTCAAGGAATTCAGAAGTGAAGTGGAGAAACAATTAGGTAAAGAAATCAAAATACTTATATCTGATCGATGTGGAGAATACCTAGATAGAGAGTTTCAAGATTATTTGAAGGAGAATGAGATTCTCCCTAAATGGACCCCTCCCGGAACGCCACAGATGAATGGCTTGTCTGAGAGGAGGATCCGCACCTTGTTAGACATGGTACGATCCATGATGAGCTACACAGTTCTCCCAAAATCATTTTGGGGGTATGCTCTAGAAACCGCATCCTATACACTGAACCGAGTTCCATCAAAGACGGTTGACTCTACGCCATACGAGGTATGGACTACGAGAAAACCGAGCCTAGGTCATCTAAAACCTTGGGGTTGTACGACTTACGTGAAGCAGATGATGCCTGACAAATTAGAGCCCAGGTCTGACAAATGTCTATTTGTGGGATATCCTAAGGAATCCAAAGGGTACCAATTTTACCATCCTGAGGAACAAAAGGTGTTTGTTGCCAGGACAAGCCACTTTCTGGAGAAAGTGTTTATTCTGGATAGGGTCAGTGGGAGTAAAATTGACCTTGAAGAAATTCGAGAACCACTTACGGATAACAGTCAGTTGATGGAAGTAGAGGATTTGCCACACACAGATGTGATGCCAGCCTCTACCATGGACACACTAGCACCTCGAAGATCCACTAAAGAATACCGTGAACCCTAAAGGTACACTGGCATGTATCTCATGGAAGATGAGGACCCTAGAACTTATGAGGATGTGCTATTAAGGAATGACAAAGAGAAAGTAGTTTGGATGAAGAAGTTCATTACTAAACTTGGTGTGGTTCCCTCCATTGAAGGTCCAGTGCCTCTGTACTGTGATAATAATGGGGCGATATCTCAGTCAAAGGAACCAAGGTCTAATCAGAAGTCCAAACACGTGCTACAGCGCTATCACTTGATTAGAGAGATAGTAAATATGAGAGATGTAAAGATAGAGAAAGTCCACACGGATGATAACATAGCTGATCCATTAACCAAGGCGTTGTCTCAAGCAAAGCATGAGAAACATGTTCACTTGCATGGGCTTAGGCATATGGGTGATTGGCCTTAGGCCTAGTGGGACATTGTTGGAAAGGTGTCCTAAACCCAATCGGGTTGGACCGGATCCGACCGGGTCAAGTCGTTTACAGTCTATTTAGTTCATGTAATAACTTTATTATGATTAAAAAAAGCACTTATGTTATTATATATTATTTATCTTCATATTATTTGTTGTACATATATAGTAACGTCCCTAGTATAAAAGTATGATAGAGAAACCATGATAGTGATTATGGTTGATGAGATCTCTAATCGCTATAACAAGTTTGATACTTAAATGTCTCTAGTATTATGTGCTATCAAATGGGACATAGATAGTATAACCAGACTAGCACGTATTGGATGTCTTATATCTTATAAAAGGTAGGGATAGATCTCGTCTATCGAAGTGTAGAGACACTTGGACTGTACGTGGACGTGTATTAAAGAATGCGTACGTTAGACTGACCCACTTACATTAAGTGTCACACTATGTGGCGGTTGTGTAATTATCCTTTTGACTGGAGTCTTCATGGCATCACGGTGTGGATTGTCATGCTTTGACACTATTGAGATTTCCCCTAGCCACGGGGCGATCATGTGGTAGTGATTGGGTATGATATTGAAGCATGTGGAGTATACATGATTGGTCGTCCGGGAATCGCGTATCCTATGATTGGGATCGAATATCCGAAATGGCCTTCTTATAAGGAATGTCTAGCTCTCGAGAATCTTTGCAAAGTAGGAGTAAATGTGTTATCCCGTGAGCTTGATATCAAGATTATAAGATACGATCGTTAATGTATTGACATTCGAGATACGATCGTATGGATATTACATCAATAGGATTTTAAATTACACGGTAACTGCTTCACACGAAAGGTAGTAGTCATTGCTTTTGACTCTTCCGATGATTGGGGGTCACGGTGTGTTGCTAGATGCTCTCCCGTGATCGTTAGGCATGAAGGGCATTTAGGTAAATTGCACTTTATGTCTACGGCCAACATATTCGGTAGCCTATCGGGTCACAGACATATGAACATCGAGTCGGATTAAAATGTGGTTATAGTTGATAACCAAATAAGGAAATTTTATCTCTAGACTATAAAGGTTATAGTGGTAAATTAATATGGTGGTATTTATTTATTATCAATAAATAAAATACAAGATATTAATTATATATAAATTATATTAATTAAAGAATATTCCGTGAGTCAAATTATTGACTAATGGGCGCCACATCTAGGGTATAAGGATACTTTTGGATGGATTGTGCACTTTAATTAATAAGATTACCACAAGATTGATATAAGATATTAATTGGTTTTGAAAAAATAGATTTATGGTAATAAGATAATTATATTCAATATAAGATATTGGCAAAATTAATTATAATAAAAGAGATAAATCAATCTAGAAGATTTTTCTTATTTTATTTGAAAAATGTTTTCTTCTCCTCCACACATATGGGGCCCCACTTTTGACTATAAATAAGAGGTGGTTGTCAAGCTCTTTTGTACATCATAATTGCAATAGCTCATAGTTCTTGTGTAAAATAGAGAGCATCCTATAGTGAGTTTGTGAGGGAGGAAAAAGGCCGGTCTAGCAACCGGAGTTTTCCAATAGCAATCCAAGAAGGATTCAGGCAAGGAGTTCGTGTGGATTAGCGATAGAGGCCGGACGCGTGGACGGCTTGCGCACTGTACTACTCTCCGTTGACGGTCAAAGCGATGATCTTATAGATCATCAAGGTATAACCATCAAACTAATTAACCTGTTTAGTGCATTAAATGAAGAACGATCTATAAAATGGAAATCAAATTTTAAATTCCGCTGCGTTAAACTAGTGATTTCCTGACAATACAATTATAGATTGTCCTTTGCTTCACAAACTTCACAATCTCAAGACTATCGCTCCCTGGCTACAACAGATCCAGTGACTCAGTCTTCAGCATTGCTCGTTGAGAACAAATCCTTCAGTAGCTATCACAAAAGGTTGCAATTCCTTCTCGGACGATCTGATTCAATTGATTCAGTCGGATGTGAATTGGATTCACAGTGGGTTGATTAGACTCAGTACTTGATATAGATTTGATGCTCTATTTTCTGAGTTTGATCTTCTGGATATATCTTTTAAGCTCAGAAAGAAGGCTTGTGAAATTGACAGAGTTTCAGCACTTAGAGTTCTTGACCTTTTTCTTGATTGGCGTATATGGTTTTTTTTTTTTTTTTGTGTGTGTGTGTGTGTGTGTGTGTGTGTGTCTATCAGTGCCTTCTACTTATAGCCATGATTTCCTTGATTTGAATTTCTATCCGTTGGCTAATAAATGCTGAGAATAATCCTTGATTCAATCTTTGATTCTTCTTTGATTTTATTCTCGTTGATATCAGTGATCCGGATTTGAATCAAACGTCGATCATAAAATCCGTCCATGATTGATTCTGCATTATTTGCATGATCTTCGATTTAATCACATTCTCAATCAAGTGTAGACAGTATACTTGACTCGGCTGCCTTTCTGCCTGTTCAGTGACTCCTTTAATTTGCTGGTCACTGGATTTCTATCAGTGTGGTGCTTCATTTCTGCTTATCCTGATCTGCTGGCATCGCTAGCGATTGATAGAGCTTTACTTCGCTGATCCTTATTTTGTGTGAGTTAAGTGTACACCATATTTAAAAAAAAATAGATTTCATCATTGGTAGAATATATTTTAGACTTATCCAAGGTTATCACAGACTTTCCTGATTATAAGTAAATCCATAGGCCTTCACTTTACTTTGCTGGTACTTGGCTATCTTTACTCAGCTGATCTTCTGTCTTTCAATTCATAGAGACGTCCTGCCAGTCTAGTACAATGCTTATTTGACTGAACTTATTCAACATGTCAGACTCTATGTAAAGCCTATACAAACATTACTACTCATTTAAACTTATTTCAGGCTTGCTATAACAGCTAGTATGGTCATCATCAAAATAATAAAATGTTCCTAACAATGTCCCCCTTTTTGATGAAGCCAAAACCTCCATAAGCTTGAACATAAGTAAACAATTTGATATAATAAAAGGAATAAAACTCAACAATTTTATTAATCCATAAATGGCAAGTATATTCAAAAGTAGAAACATATTACAGTCTACTTTGGCCTAGAGTCTTAAAGCTTACCACTACCTTCTCCCATTTTGGTAGCATCATGCTTCTCTGCCAGAATCTTGTTAGTTGTTTCAGGCACAATGATTATGGTGTCCAGTTGCTTCACAGCATGATCCAAAGTGCTGTCAAGGACCTGAATTTGTTTAGCATGGGTTTCAGGATAATTGATCATGGGGTTGTGCTTGTTGTCAACAACACCTTCCATATTGTCCAAGTTTGTATGGACATCTTTGTGTGATCCGCGACCAATTGGTGAACAACAAATCGCCCCGTTTTTCAATGATTCCATCATGTAGCTCAATGTGGTTAAGTAGAGCTTCAGTTTTCTGGCTCAATGAAGCACCTGCATCTCTCTCTTACCGCCTCTGAAGGTTATCCCTGCTTGGAGCTATCTTCTCCATGTCAACAATCAAGGCGCCAATGTCTAGATGAAAAGAGTCAGTTTGAGATGGTCATTGGTAGTGTGTGCCATGTCAGAGATATAATCTTCATGCACTTAAAATCCTTGAGAGGGTTGTACATCACTCCCTTCTTCTGCCACTTCTTCAAATTCCTGAGTGGCCATTCCCCTTGCTTTATGCTGGAAATTCTTCTTGATGTGCCTGTAGCACCAGTGCTAGCTGGTGAATTTCTTTCAGCCAATCCACTCAAATGTTGCTCATTTGTTGCCTCACTCCTCTGCATAACATCACAGACTGATAGGTTGTTATCAGAATATGCTTTTTCTTTTTGATGATCATCAGAGTGATGATCATCCTCTTCTCCATCATGTTCTTCTTCTTCTTCACTATCTTCTTCAGGAGCATAGATGGCTCCTCCATCACTCTCCTCCTTTTTTTATCAGAATGTGGGTGGACTTCTTCCTCTGGATCTTCTTCATCCTCACTTATCTCCAAGGGTTCCTCTTCATTACTTGGCAGAATTCTAAGTTGGGCTTCTCTGGTTTGAGATCTAGTTTTCTCTTGAACCCAGAACTGCAACTTTCAGCCTGCTTTCTCTTCTGCCCTACTCTCCTCTTCTGTCCTGGTGTTCTCTGCAACTTCCTTGATTGGTTGACATAAGTGCACATCACTTTTGCATTGTGTGGTTTTTTTACAGTTTTGCAGTTTAGTAGATGCTGAAGGGGAATGCCAGAGAATTTTTTCTGCCAGAAAAGACCAGGCTTTGCAGAAACCTTTTTCCCACCTAGGAGCCACCAGATCGAATTGCCAAGATGTTCCTCCTTGATTCTATTGAATATGTAAGTTGCCCGTTGAATTCCAGACCTTGGTAGATAACGGACATCAATTTTTTTCTTACCTCGGTCATTCCATCTAGTGAACAAAGTTTCCCTTGTATGCATTTGATTATCAACAATCCAAACTCTTCAAACATATTTTTGAGTTTTGATCTGTTGCAATTGAACTTTTTGTTCTCCACTGTGGCATTCTTCCCTATTTCCAACCAAAACACATCCGTGTCTACTCTTACGTCTTCAACATTTTCCGATCTAGTCGATGATAGCTTGAAGAAGCGATTGATAGTTGTTGGTGTGATGATCGGTTCCCTTCTGGTTATTCTAGTGATGATCTTATCAAGGTCAAACCACCATCATCTGATGTATGACCTGCTTCAAACCTTGCATTCTTCTAGAAATCAATTAGACTGACATAGCAAATCCATGTGACTTCAGGATTTAAGAAGGTCATTAACCCTAAATTTGTACACCTGTTAACCAAACGTTGGGCCTGGGCATCATTTTTGCAAAAAGAGAGATAGTTCTAGGGCTTGAAGAGCGACCCAGTAACTATCCATTTCTTGTTCCGATTGTCAGACTTTTTGTTCGAAGAAGGTCAAGCCATTTAAGGAAAATTGAGAGTGAAAGCTTTGAAATTTTTTGAGAAAATAGGGTTTATGAATTTCAAAGATAGCGTAAAGAATTCATGGAAATGTATAAGTGTGGTTTAAATAGCCAAAATTTTTGAGTGTGAACGGGTTTCGAATATGGAAGTATTTAGTGCAGTAATGGCATGATTTTTTGTAAAAGAAATCGCGGTTATACTGTGTAGTGGGAGAGTGAATTGAGGCAAGTAATGATAGATCCTAGGAATCGAGGAATTGCCGTCAAACCATCAATTGAAAATGTAACCTCTATGATTTAAAAATTGAACTAATATCCACATGTGTAAATGATTTATTCATTTCACACTTCTTTAATAATTGTACTTCACCGGTGGAGAGATGAGCTGAGTTTTCTGATTACTCTGCCAATCTTTCACTGAGCTACTTCATCAAAACTGTTCCTAACACATAGTGGGGTGAACTTTGCTGGTACCAGTGCTTTACCTGCCGAGTGAGCGCACCCAAAATGGCAAAGGTTCAGTCAACTGATGAAGTCACTAAGCTGGTTATTCTAGTTAGCTGGTCAAAAGACTTAGTCCACTTCAATCTTTCCTAACTCAATCCTCAACTTACAAAATCTTTCATGACTGAGTGGTTTTATGAATATATCAGCCAATTGATCTTCAGTAGATATGTACTTCAGAATTACATCTCTTTTTTCAACACGATCTTTGATGAAATGATGTCTTACATCAATATGCTTTGTTATTGAGTGAAGTAATATATTCTCTATAATTGATATTGCACTGGTGTTATCACACATGATAGGAATTGTATTTTCTTCTACTCCATAGTCTTTTAGTTGTTGTCTGATCCAATGTACTTGTGCATAACAACTACCTGCTGCTATATACTCTGCTTCAGCTGTTGACATAGATATGGAATTCTCATTTTCTCTAAAAAATGATAGTAGTCTGATGCCTAGCATCTGACAAGTTCCTGAGGTGCTTTTTCTATCCACTTTACATCCAGCATTGTCTGAATCTGAATATGAAGTTAATTTGAATCCACCATCTTTAGGATACCAAATCCCATCATTTACTGTATGCTCTTGATATTTCAAAAATTCTCTTTGTTTCTTATAGGTGAGATTCTTTTGGTTGTGATTGAAATCTTGCACATATTCTTAGTGCATATGTGATATCAGGTCTGCTTGCAGTTAAGTAGATTAGTGAACCAATGATCCCTCTATATAGCTTTTCATCAACACCCTTTCTATTTTCATCCTTCCCAAGTATAAATGTGGCACACATTGGTGTTTCTGATGTGCCACTTATCTCCATTCCCTACTTGATTATCAAATCCTTTGTATACTTGGTTTGACTAATAAATATACCATCTTTCATCTGCTTCACTTGTAGGTTCTGATCACTTCATACAGGAACTCTGTGACTCTGTCTGATCTTATCTTGATAATCTTCAATTCATTTTCATTTTGAATTCTTCTCAAAAGGTCTGGTAGTTCCTTGAGAGTTTCTCTTTTCTTGTTCATGAAAAAATGTCCAAGTGAATTTGGAAAAGTCATCAACCACCACTAGAGTGTACTTTTTGCCACTTACACTCACTGGTGTGACTGGTCCAAATAGATCCAAAAGTTTTTTTTTGATAGCTTGTTGATTGTCTTGAAATTCAGGTGAGTAAGTCCTCTATGCCAAATCTAGTTAGGTGATTGTTTGTTCTTGACAAGCATACTTGTTTCTTCTTTTGATGTCTTCCATCTACCACATACATGTTGTCCTCTCTTTTTCCTGCAAGTACAACTGTGTTGGTTTGTTTGTGAATCACCTTGCAAGCTTCTTTGTTGAAGTGCATATTGTAGCCTTTGTCAAAGGATTAACTGATGCTTAGGAGATTGAAAATTAATCCTTTGACATAGGCCACATTATGAATCTTCAAGTTATTTTTCAATATGGTGCTCTCCCTTAATCTTGCCAGTTTTTTCTTTGCCTCAAAAGTAACTTTAGGGCCATAAAAAGTTTTAAAGTCATTCAATCAATCTTTCTTGCTAGTCACATGTCCGGAACATCCACCATGCTCTGTATCGATGTCATACAAAACAAATTAATTATGTGTAGGTACTAACACTTGTTTGGGTCCATGCCTGTTAGCAGTCATGCCTCCCACTCCATGTGTGAATCCAAATGATCTTCTTCTTGGATAGTTGAAATCACTTAAGCAGTGACAAACATATAAATAATGTATTTGTGTAGCGGAATATTAAAACCATTCTAAAACGCATTTTCAAACCACTTAAGCAGTTACAAGCATATAAATAAGGTACTGAATGTAAATATAGAAAGTAAATGTTGTATGTAAATAACACAATGTTTATAGTGGTTCAGGGTGGTGTAATCCCTTAGTCAACTCTTCTCCTATGATTATTGGAGGAATTCACTATTGTTTTTCACCAATACAATAGTATGATTGTCCTTGGATACACAAGCTTCACAATCTCAAGACTATCACTCCCTGGCTACAAAAGCTTTAGTGACTTAGTCTTCAACACTGCTCCTTGAGAACAACTCCTTTAGCAGCTATCACAAAAGGTTGCAATTCCTTCTCAGATAATATGATTCAATTGTTTCACTGGATGTGAATTGGATTCACAAAGTGGGTTGATCAAAATTAGTACTTGATATAGATTTGATGCTCTATTTTCCGAGTTTGATCTTTTGGATATATCTTTTAAGTTTAGAAAGAAGGCTTTTGAAATTGATGGTGTTTCAAAGACTTGTAGTTCTTGATTGTTTTCTTGATTGATGTATATGTTTTTTTTTGTGTCTGTCAATGCCTTCTATTTATAGCTATGATTTCCTTGATTGGAATTTCTGTCCATTGGCTAATAAATGCTGAGAATAATCATTGATTCAATCATTGATTCTTTCTTGATTTTATTCTCCTTGATTTCAGTGATCCGGATTTGAATCAAACGTCCAACATAAAATCCGTCCTTGATTGATTCTCATTAATTGTTTAATCTTCGATTTAATCATGTTCTCAAGCAAGTGTAGAAAGTATA